>JBBPLL010000006.1:76266-177917 GCA_038089755.1 Leccinellum rugosiceps | reverse complement strand
CTAAAATTATTGAGTTGTGTTTCCCCTATTTTTCTGTACAGATCTGTATTACTAGGTACCTTGCTGTAGTTTTCTGTAGTGTCTGTACAGGTCTGCCAATACAAGGGTTGGTTTGCTGATGTTGTTCTGTGAATGTCCCACAGGCCAGGTGTAAGGCCCCTGGCCTGGGGCCATGGTCCCATCATTCCTCTGACAGTTTTAGATGCACAAACTCTAATCTGCAGATACCTTTGCTCATTTGCTAACATGTAGTGATGGTGTCTGGTATATTCTGTGGATAACATATACTCGAGCCATGATGGCAACCAGGTAGGATAGGAGTGGGGTGTGGTGTGAGGGGTATGTAATGTGGATAGAATAGAGGAAACCTTTTGATGAGGTGGATTGTCAGTGATTTCATCTCGTGTTGGGTTCTCCTTCCTCAGGCTTGAGCAAGTAGTTGGGTGAGATGGTCAATTCTGTTTTGAGCACATTACTGTTTTAGTCTGTTTGGTATGAGTGAATATGTCACCTAGTTGGTTGTGCAGTCACATGGTCACATTGACAAAGTTTGGGGTATTGGTTATTGCTGGAAAGGTGGTCAGTAGGTGCCAGTGTGGTATATCTGTGGATTTACAGCAGAGTTTCAACTCTAGTTTGGCCCTTTGATGGGCACATCTTGGGCAGTGCAGAAGGAAGTGTTAAATGTCCTCATGTTCACCTGGACACACTGTGCAATATGGGGAGTCAGCTTTACCAATGCAATATAAGTATGCATTCAAGTTAGGGGGCAATGCTTAGTTTTTAGCCATATTAGTAAGGATGATTGTCTTCTTGTAAGCAATGCAGCAACCTCAAGGAAGGAGTCTGAGATTAGCTTGTTGTCAATTTGGTTGGTGAGTTTATAGCACAGTGAGTTGGACCAGTGCTTTGCCCACCTGTCCATTTCTCTTTTTCACTGCTGTTGGATTAGTGCTGATATGCTTAGAGGTAAACACTTTTTTCGAAGGAAGAGTGGGAGTTATTTAGGTTTTGTATTACCAGGTCCCTCTGTCACAGCTTCTTTGGCTTGTATGTCTGCTATTTCATTGCCTTGGACATCTTCGTATCCTGCGATTCATCAGACAGTGATGTCTGATTTTTGGATTCTGTGCTTCTTGCGTATGGCACAGACGAGTCTAGAGAAATGGTCCATCAGGTAGTGGCCTGGTTTAGCTGACGGTCATTCACCGGATTTTATTGCGGCTTGGTTGTCCACGAATATGGAGATTGGTAGGTTTAGTTCTTGCTCTCCTAGTAGTAGTTTCGCTGCCAATGTTAAACCTATTGGCAACAGGGCAAAAACCGGAACAGGGAAAGAAATCACGGAAAGAGGGTGTTTGAAGCATTGGCTAGCACGGAAAGGAAAACAACGGCAGTGCCAGAAACCCCATCTGAGTCTTTCCCTCGTGTTTCACCACGACCCCAAGAAACGAGTTCGCGGGCCCAGTCAATTACTTCGCAATCCGACCCCGGTCGCCTGCCTCAACAACTCCACCCTCTCCCGGTCGCCCGAAATTTTTGTTGGATCCTCCCACCTTCGACGCCCGATGTTCATATATCGTTCTCAACGTCGTTTTCAGTACGCACTTTAGATCGCCTTCCCGTGCCTCAAAGAGGCGTCGGACGGGCCCGAAGAACTTAGCAGACACTCTATAATCGAAGCCGTAGCCGTGTGCCTTTAAAGGCTGCGCACATCTGCGCTATCGCGGGGGAGTTAACGAACCTATTGTGTTGCGACGTCAGCGCATGTAATTTGGTCGAATGCGACGGGGTCGCGAACAAAATCATTGTGGCGTCCATCTGACGGGTGTGCATTGAATTCGGGGAGGACGACGCTCGAAGAGCAGCTTGCGGAATTGGAAACGCGATCGTTGTCGCTGTCAGTGGGACGCATATATGCAGTATCTGTCTTGATCAGGATGTCGTTGTCGTCGTGATCGTACTGGATGCGAAGCTGCGATATAACTTGTCGAGTTGTAAGATGTTCGGATTACATAAGCGTTTACACCTTCATTTGTGGGGAACCACACAATAACTTGAACTCGAATCATGGTCACGCAGTGGCCAGCGACTGCGAAGAAGCGCGCATCCCCAGACACAGACACAGCTCGCATTGCGCTTTCAAGTACAAGTAGCGAACGCCAGTCCAAACGCGCTAAAGTAGAAGCTTTCCAAGTCCTCGGTCGCGGCCAGGAGTATTCCGAGCACCAAGAACCTCTGCGAGATTCCAATGCCGGCGGTTCCCCCAGTCGGTTCAAAGGTTATAGACGTGCATCTTCCATGAAACCGACCACCTCCCCAAGCAAGTCGATCTTCCCTTTCCGTGCACAGTCTGTCCCTCTTGGCGGAGAGAGCGAGGTCCGTGCAGTCGATCTCACATCCCTCCCACCTTCCCCGCGGCGTTCACCAAGCAAAGGCGCTATTGAAATTCGACGTGCACCCTCGCTGCCACCACCTAACGGTGATCAAACGGATGTTGATGTTCACGATACTTCTGCTCTCCTGCATTTTACCAATGCTACACAACTTGCCACACCTGGAGCAAATACGCTGTTTTGCTATGCGGTCAATTTTGCCACACCCCGTGAATCCGCTACATCACGCTCCAGTCTTTCGTTTCCGTCACCTCTCTCGCCACTTACACCTCTTTCATCTTCACCATTCATAGAGCGTTTACCTAAAATGCAGAGTATGCTAGCCAATGTATGTGTTCACTGTATCATTGAGAACCAACTAACCACCTGATTTCCCCCTCGACGCGTAGAAGGTTAACGCACACTTGTCCGCGCAGAGATATAATGTAGACGCTGATACCGACTCACCGTCTACGCTTGTTCCTTCGATGGCTGACACGGCTATTTCAGCCGATATATCCCGACCCTCTGCTCAAGTGCCTATTTTAATTCCAACACCAGCCCCCCGGGCGCGTCCAGCCTCAGCGACATCGGGTTCTTCTGGTCCCACGCACTCTCGCCTCGCCGGACACTATCTGAGTTCGAGCATCTCAACAGGACCGATGGCTCCTCCGACTGCTCTCACGAGGGAAAGCGATTCAAACAAGGCTGCTGGAGTTTCTGGTCAGGCGCAGCACGGGTCTACAAACAGCACGGGAGGGCCCTGTGCCTCTGTGGAGCTCTCTTTACCACCTAGTTCGTTGCCAGACTTGAACCCCGTGCCTGTCCAGAGGCCTACCATCATCGGCGCTATGAAGCCCAAGCGAGGACCTTCCGTACCCTACGAAGGCAGGCGCGTGACACGGAGCGTGTCCATGAAGGTGGAGAATGTAAAAGCTGGGCGTGCAGAGATTGAACCTGCCGCGGTCACTGGTAGGGGGAATGTCTCCCCTCTTGGGGCTAGTACTAATAACATTCTATTAGCTCCTGTTGAAACTTCGATCAATGCCGCAGCATCCCCGGCTAAGATCGAAGCTATACCGTCCAACAAGGTCATTGCTAAACCCCGCCCGCCAAAATCGACTGGCGCGGTGACCTCGGATTTGAAACCACCACTGGCCACTCACGTATCTTCTTCCATGTCAAATCCCAGACACGACTCCAACAAGTTGAGGCAAACATCAATTAATACGTTTATTAAACCGAAACCCGCAACTGCAGGAGACACTTCCACTGTTGGCCCTTCATCTTCTATGTCAACGAACAGTGAATGTTCTTCTAGGCTTGCTTCTTTCTCATCCCCATCGAAACTCCCTCTTCCCATGTCACCGTCGAAGCGTCCCTCGATGTCACAACTTGGAAATGTCAAACCGTTCCCCCTGCTTGGTCCGACGAATACTAGCGTTGGGACAGAGAGACCTCGCGCGACGTCAGGACGTTCGCTTTCGACTCTTTCTCATGCGTTGGACAAACTGGTCGTGCCCCCGCCCAGCAGGCCAAACACCAGTTTGGGATTTGTCGGAACAGATAGAGTTTCCGACGACGACAGTACCCAAGACGGCAGCAAAGGAAAATCGAAAGATGACTCATCGTTACCTTCATCTACCGCACGAGGATCGAAGACGTTTGCGCGACCCACTGCTTCATCGCTCAGGCGTGCGACCACTGTAACAGGAATTGGATCGACGGCGGCGGCGAAGATGCCGGGTCGCATTGGGGGTGCGTTTGGGAGACTGGGCGACCGAAGAACGATAGGGATTTTTGGCAGGGCGGGAAATAGAGCGAGTAAGAAGACTAGCTTGCCAGTTGTGGCAGGCAGCCCCGTCAAAGGTTCGGAAGTCACAAATGACCTGGACAGGAATGGTTGGGGAACTGGCAGTCACGCGCAGCAATCAAGACTGGACTTGAATGGTGCAAAAGACGCTGAAACTGATGATGTATCCATGTCGCAAGACGCAACTACGGTCGGCAGTCATGACCAAGATGTGGGGATGCAAGATGTGTCGGCGGAGTCATCGATCGGTGGGGGCGCGAGTGCTGCTTCTCAAAAGCTATCACCACCAATGGTTGGCAACGCGAGAGATGGCTTGGATGTCGAAATATTGTCTTCACCCATCTCTGCGGACAAGGGGAAGCAACGCGCGCTGTCTAGTTCGACGCTCAATCCGGCTTCGTCGGCGCTCCACGCACTTTCCGAGAGTCTATCATCTTTGCCACAGACCCCTACTCCTCCGAAACCCAGAGTGGTTGGTACGCGTACCGGGCTGCGAAGTTCGACCACCGTAGCAGGCACGGACAGTCCCGCGCAGGATGGTTCTGGGAGTAATGAGACCCGTGGCGGCGACAGCATCGCGCTGGGCAATGGAGTAGTGAGTGGGTCTGGCGGGATCAAGAAATCCTCGCTGAAGATCTTGAAACGTTGCGCCATATTCGTGGACGTGCGGACGGAGCAGGGTGACGATGCGGGGAGCTTGTTTGTTGATATGCTGAAAGGACTTGGTGCGAAGGTGAGGATCTTCCTCTTGTGCTTACAACAGAGGTGCAGACGTTGATTGGCATGTGGGGATCTAGATCATGGGCCGACTTGGCCAGACGTGCACGCATATTGTATACAAGAATGGGCTCCCGCATACGTTGACGCGGTATCGGTATGTTCATTGCTTATCTTGCTTGGCCTCTCACTAAGCGGTACCGTGGCGATGGCGTAGAATGCTGAATGATCCCAAACCTATCGTCGTCGGTATAGCGTGGGTGGTCGAATGCGCCGAAAAACGTGCCAGAGTAGACGAGGAGAGATTCAAGATCGACGTAGACGTGATCAATGTGGCAGGTGGTAGCGGTAATAACAAGGTACTATCCCCCCGCACTGGGTTTCTTATTCATTTCCCGGCTGATCATATCGTGATTATAGCGCCGGCGGTCTATGCTTCCGAAACATTGGATCCCCACTTCACCCGGTCCTGACGACGAGATGCCCTCACACATGTCCTCGGAGGCTGACGACCATGATGAAAGCGCGATCGTCATAGATGCGTCCCCATGTATGTGGTATCTTTGTTCTTCCTTGTGTTGTTTCGATCTCACCACGCAACCCCACAGGTCAAGATCCAGATATTAGCATTCGATCGAGAGAGGACGATTTGCCACCTCTGGAGCGTGCGCGACGACGAAGGAGCATGTTACCCGGCGGGCAGACACGGCTTGTCCCATAAGCAATACGTGTAACTCAATTCTTGAACTATCATTTCAGTACAATCGACTGTTGAAAACCCATACTCTGTGATAACCCATATATTTTTAAATTTTTTTGAGTTTTGGAGAACCTGGCCTTGCTCAAAACCCATACTTCTTGCCCTAGCCTAGCCTGATAGGTATGGTTTTCGACACAGTTGATAGCACTTTGATCACTTCGAATGATATAGTTTGTTCTGATGAGCATGTTGCAATAAAAATATGCACTCCATTGTCTTAAACTTTGGCCTTCTAGATGTAGTCTTCAGGGATGAGGGTTGAGCTTTTTAGGTTGAACTTTCTGAAAGACATGGTCCTCCTAGTTGGTATACTCCCCAATATTATGGCATGTAACACCTCCACACCTGCATCATGTGATAGTCCACAGTACTAATTGCCTTCTGGCAATGCTACTTGTATTTTCAACTATGCTTCTGTTCTCTTTTGTTATTCACTCCTCTTCTTCAAAACAACTTGATATTCTGACTTGCATACTAAAAAGGGAAAGGGGTTCATTAAGTTGCTGAGAATAGGGGATTATTAGATTTGGAAGAAAACTTAAAGATACAGTATGTTTAAGTTACATACTACTCATCTAATTCTGAAGAATCACATTCAAAATCTTCTCTAACTTTTCTTCTCTGGATGCCCTGCCATACTGATCAAACATTCTCTTCATAGCTATGTAATTTGACCTTCTTTGGTATATTTGATGCCTTGTACTTCTCAGCAGCAGATTGAAGTGGTTGAGAACCCTTTTGATGGAAAAGATGGAAAGAATGCTCTAGAATGAGCAGCATATCTACAAAACAATAAAATAATATATTTTATTTTGTTGTGGTTTTAAAACAACCTGAAAGAGAATATACCAGTATTAGTGAGAAGGATTTGCTTCCATGTTTGTCTATGGTTTTCAACCAATTTTAATATGAAATGAAATTAATGAATGTTAAGCACCATACTCACAAGTGCTATAACATAGCTGGGATAGCTACAATACTTAAAGAAAGCTAGAGGAGGAAGGCTTGCAACAATGAGTGTAGAGGGGCACAAGCACCAATACATGAGTGTCAAGGGCAGGGCTTACTCAGGTTTTATTGACCAAGCAGTCTCTTGTCAATGATGGTAATCTGTTGTCAGGAGATACACCAAAAGATAAAGTGGTCTTAAGAGGCAAGGGTAAGACAAAAGAAGGAAAACAATAAGTGTCAATAACAGACTGAGGTACTATGGTACAAGTGTGCTACCTTATATACTACAGCTGTATGTGCATAGACCATGTACCAAAGGCTGCTCTAAAGTAAGCTAATTGATGGGATGATGTATTGTGAGATAGATCAGTAAGCAGGGCTAAGGGTATGATGTCAGGATAAGAGATAAGGGACTAGACCAATGACATCATAGATAAGGGTCTAGGTCATAATGTCAGTAGTCATGTGATGAGTCCAGAAGAATAAGATAAAGGGGAGACAAGTGCTAAGAAGATAAGATGAACATGCTGTCTGATAAGAGATAAGAGAGACCCATAGGCACCTAGATAACTTGCAGAGATGAAAAGGAAGAGAGAAACGGAGTGAACTGTGTGGGAACTGAGAGGGTTAGCTAAGTGGTTAGCTAACATTGCAAAGGTCACAACAGGCATCAACAAATGGCATTTGCAAAGCTTCTTCATTCAAAGCTCCTGCAGTATTTTCCAGTAGTAAGAGTATATCACATCTCTTGTTTGAGTTATGCATCCCTTGCATGCATGCAAATTCCATCAAATGCACCATTTATCAGAAAATAGGATGATGATACCTCTAATCTGAACACTACATTTTGGTGCATATATACTTCAGTTGAGAGAGACAACCCCATACATTAGCATTGTCAAAAATTCCATCCACAAACCCATGTGCCTTTAACACCTCCTTCTCTTGTGGCAGCTTTCAATCATCATTTGATAGTTTGCCTGTGGCTCCAGCCAATAATGCATCAACTTGAAACTTAGTGAACAACACAATAACAGCCACTGGACAAGTTGTGAGCTAGAAAAGTCAATGCCAAAAATGAACTGGCCATTTCTCATCTCACACTCATTGAAAAACATTTCCTCAGAGTGCTGGATTGCCCAATCCAATTTATCTATTGGGATACAGTGCCTATACAGAGTACCAATCAGTCAATAACGCGGCCAGTGCTTCTCATACTGTTCAAGCTGTTACCAAATGGCATGAATGCATTTCTTAAGAAATGTTGTGTTTGCACGATCAGCAATGAAATCCTTCAGTTGTTGGAATTCGTCTGCAGAACCACCTTCGAAGCGGCCCCGCGAGTCATGGAAGACAAATTTGTCGTTGCTCTGGAATATCAATTCATTCTCGATCTCGTGCATACCGCGCTAGCATGCATTTGTAAAATGCACCTCATGTCCGAGTACAGTATATATATGTAGTGATACTCACCCCCCTGGATCCCTCGACCTGGGTCAGATCAATCTAATCTAGTCACACGATTTGGTAATATTGTAAGCCAAGTCATCCATGTGTATCAAACCCGGCACCCGCCTTATTACCTTTTCCATCATAGACTTCCGGGTTTTCGGTAGTGTTACAGATCGCACGGAGAATAGTCGTCTTGCCAGCGTTCGCCCGCCCAATGATAAGGATCCTGAAGCGGCCGAATTTCTCTCGGATGTTTTCAAAACCGCCTATTTTTGCTTCCATATCTGGATTCCAAGCATGAGCGTATTGTCGAAGAAACTGTGGAACGTAGAGTTGAAGCAGAAGTCACCGTCAGGGTGAGGGAGGAAGTTGAAGAATTGTGTCGTGTACGCCATCTGTTCTGGGTTCCGACATCCGCGGTTCGTCCATTCCGAGTCGTCAATTCCCGACTCAGACCGAGATTCTACTAATTCCCAACAACACGTACTACGCTTTCTTACGTTAATAGACGTACTAGCAGTCACGAATGACCTTGATGGTTGAAAGCTTGATTTGATTCATTGAAGCCTTGCTCAATCAGAACATCTGAAGTTTGCGGCGAAAAACGTAGGAGCGACTATCACTCCTACGACGGGAGACAACGAAAAACGTAACATTGGGCATACTACTTCCCTGTGCATCACGCCCTGACGATAGATGTACCACATCGTTGGAGTCGACAGTAATGTGGTGATGTTGAGTATGAATCCGATGTCAAAGTTCCTGTGTTCCCCGCACTTCACGAACTTCGGACAAAGGCCAGCGAGAAAGTACGTGAAGCTGCGATTGCGCCTGGTTTTATTGACCCCTTGTACTGAATAAACAATCGGATACACAAAACTGGGTGAAGTGGGCGAGCTGGACATACCCACATAAACATAACCCGTAGATAAGAGCCTCCAACGCTTCAAATGCAACACCGATCCCATGGTGATCCCACGCTAGGCATACCTCGGCGATGGTCAGTCGGCGCTCGTGTCCTCGACGAAGATGTTGCCCCACGCCCAGCATGCTGCGATCTGATGTGGATGGAGGAGTTAAAGTTGGCACACCTGCCAGTGGGGCATCCACTTTTCGTCACAAGCCATGCAACGCGGGGGCTTGAAATTATCCAAAGCACGGTTCATCGTGCCCAATGCGAATTCTCCTTAGCGTTCAAAGCAGGTGTTTATTGGACGTGTATGCGCGCGAATGATGTTCGGCCGCCTCCAGCGTTTCCAACGCCGTATCCAGCAACCTACACTTGCTCTAGTGACGGAGATCAGCCATACCACGGCTCTGAGAACATCGCCTCTGAAATGCAAGGGACGGATCGTCTACGGTTTATAGGCGAATCATAATCTTGATGGCCTCGTTAGTCGTAGGTGGGAGCAGAACTTGGAGGAGGAGTTGTAACCGGAACGTTGGGTTGGTCTGTGGATCGACAAGGAAGGGAGACTCGGAGGCGTTGAGTCTGGATTTACCCACCGTGGGCTTGTAACAGTGACGAAATCGCATTGCTTCAACCAACTGTACGACGTTCATGGCCACAACTGGTTCAACACCCAGCATTGACGCCCTCCTTTTCGCTGACTCCGAGACCGACGGGACAGATATCTTCGACACATCTTCCACGCGTCTTCCGCCCTCGTTCATGTTCTACCCCGTCCGCAAGATCATGTCGCCGTCCTTCGTCATTTGGACAGATGTCCGATTTCTCATAGTCGTGCTTAAGTCCAAGAAAAAGCTCGAATAGCAACCGTGTTACGGACGCGAACTTCCTGGCTTGCGTGTTAGATTTCCTCACCTGTGATTTGTTCTGCTGCCCTCTCACACACGCATACACACAGACCAACATGACCATCACTACCAAGCTATACTTCGGTGCAATCTCCGGTCCCAATGACATGCATGTGGGCCAGAAATCAGCAAGCCTGACTTCTTCGATTACCAGCATGTTCCCCCACGGACAAAAATTACCACCCGTCCAAAAATGCCCCTTGACCGACACGACTGTGCCAGTGTGGTCGTCACTCGCCGGCAAGATTTGCAAAGATCACTTTACGGCACTAATCGACGTCGCAACCTAGGATCTGACTGGACATTCTTTCTCAATCTTCAGGACGACATTCAGGAAAACTGGTACTTTGCCACTTCTTCAAGAACAGGCTCAGGAAGCTTAACAAGGAGTCTCTCCAAGATCCGAAGCTCACAAACCTTGCGCAACAACTCGGCTGCGCCCTGACCCGCCTCGCGTTGGCGTAGGTGCCCGAGAACCTGAACGTGAGTATGGTGATACTGGGCGCGACCACACCCGAGCAAGTGGTCGGCAACCTCAAGGCAATGGAGTTTGACGTACGAGATCCTTAACAAGATTAATTAATGCGATGTTTTGACAACAAACCTCCACGACGACACGTTGCGGTCGAAACCCGTACAGCGCTCGAAGTGTTTCGTTTCGTTTCGGTATCTATTTTTCTGCGTGTGTGCGTTGTGCAGCCTACGTCCCCCATGGACGCGCGCGAGTCGAAGGTCAATTAATCATTAATCGAACGTACATGGTTGGGATGTGTCGAATATGCTAGGAGTAGTCCTAATCCACGCGATCCTTTTGCCTGCGACAACATATATACCAGCTATCCCTTACATCTGCTATCATCCGAGTCAGAGACCTACAGCGTGACGGCGTTGACTTTCCCCATCCCGTGCGGCGCAATGATTACGAACACGTTTCCGACCAGCTCTCACGAAGGGGCATCTTACCTGGTTGTGCAGACGCGCCTCATCCCATGGATTGTAATGTTCACAACTCAACTCCCAACTTGTCATTCTTTCCGATTACTTCGTCGAATAACATTGTTTATTACAACACCAAGTATATATGCTACAGTGTTCAATTTACAAGTGGAAGCGGTATTCGAGGAGATAGAGGGGAATCCTACTGTGTAGGAGGATCATGCCTTTCGGATTCTTGACATCCCCCACCGAGACTTGAATTTGAGGGCCTTCAAGATATGGGGAGCGCATCAGTGAAGGCACTTCCATAATCCATCGACCTCACCTCCTGCGCTCCTCTCAACGGATAGGCTAATACAGATAACGAAACCCCTTTCTGCGTCTGACGGCCTCATCGAACGTGATACCCTCCAGCTTGGCTGCTTCCTCGATCCGCTCTCTTTCGGGTCCATGCATCATATCCATTTCTGCATGTTCCATTCGTTTGTTCTCCCGCACGAGTAACACGCGTATAACTGCAAGACACGCGTCAGCTATGCAACCCTCCCACACGAGGAGCTATGGTACACACCAAATGCGATAAAAATCGCCAACGCATACGCAGAGAGGCAAATAATCATTGACTGATGGTACTCAGGGCCCCAATTCGCTTTCCAAATATAGGATCCTAATCTGATGGGCCGTTCCTCGTGAGTGAGGGATGCAAAGACGATCGTGATCACGTACAGGTTACCTAGGTTGGAGAATCCGTTCACGAGGCCAATCGCTGCAGAACGTTTGGCAGGTGGTCGAGGCATAACATTGGCCACCCACACCAACAGCAGCGGAGGAGCTAGCAGAACGCAGCCGCGCACAATCAGCCAAGTCATATTTTGGGACACTGAACAAGGAAGGTATATACCACAAGCTGCAGTCGCCGTCAGGAACACAGAGAAATATCTTCCGGCCGTGTTCATTGTTAACAGAGGGATGATGCAGCCAACAATGGAGATCCACCAACAGGTGCTCAAGTGGAAGAACCGTTCACCGGTTATGTCTACATAAAAGTAAAGCATGATCAGCAACTCGAAACTAGTCTGTTCAATGAGAAAAGATGGGCAAGCCGCTTACCGGCATGCCGTGCGTTAATGAGTGCTACGATGGCTGAGTAGATCGATGGCGGGCTGTCCAAATGTAGTGAATACCAAGAATCAGGGATATTACGTTAGGATACACGCACGCCAGTATCAATAATGTTATCGTCGTCGAGTAGCCAAAAGTAGCAGCAAATCTGGATGGTGCCTAAGTTAGTAATTTTGATGACGGAATCTCATTCTGGAAATACTTGCGTTGGTGAGAAAAGTGAAGAGCTAGATCCTAATGTCTGGGAGAAGCCCATGAGCATAAAGAGTGGGACTTTGCGATCTTTGAGTGCCAGCTTTAGCCCTTCAAAGAGCCTATAAATGCAATTTGTATCTAGGACCCGAAGGGGAGTGGAAGACATACGAGGCTCGCTGAGAATCTATGTCTGCTTCACCCGCATCTTCTGCAATCCGAACCTGTGCAAGGTGTCTTTCCTTTGCAGTCAACCACCTAGTGTTGTATGGCTGCCGTGGACGTCAAATAACCATTGTCGAGAGGCTCAGAAACTCACGAAATCTGGAAGCAACCACCTAGTCATTTCGTTGAGTGGAACACTTCAAGCCAGGGCTAGTAACGAACTCACATTGCAAATAAACCAACGAAGATCGTCGCAGCACCTTGGATGTAAAAAAGCCTATGTGGGAGGGCAAGAGCAATGTTAGATAGCACGCGTACTAACAATTGCTAAGCTTACCATCTCCATGCAGCGATGCCCATTATCCCATCCATGCCTCCAAGGATAGCAGCGGCCCACAACTGAGTGTAATCAACAGATTAACGGACCTGAATGAGAACGGAAGAGAGGCTTACACTACCGAAGGCACCGGAGACGAGTATTGAAGTAAAGATAATAGTAGTTCGAAGGGCCAGTTCCTACCGGGGAAAAGGATTGGTGTATGTCACAATGTTACGCTGGTCAGAGTAAAACAAACCTTCCTTGTATACCATCGTGACAAAAGATAGACGGCGCCAGGGTAAAATGCAGCCTATAATATCAGATTATCAAATTAGTCGTCCTCGACACCGTGGCTTTCGTTACTTTACCTCCGGAAACCCGATGAAAACACGACAAGCCATAATACCAGTGAAGTTGTGCGTAAGACCACTGAGCGCGCTAGTCAGACCCCACAAGACAACGCAGGTACCAATATAAAAACTGGGTCTAAGAAAGGTAATGTTTGGCAACCAACCCATCTGACAAAAAAATATTTGACTGGCCTTGAGACATAATTGATTGCCTTTATTCTATTTCAGCTAGTGCACTAGGGGATATAACTAGAGTGCTCACAATATTAGATGGAATCTGTGCGGGAGCGTATGATACATAAAGGATGGCAATCACAGTATCATACTGAACGTCTGCGATCTTGGTCAGTCATTGGCCCCTGTGGGTGAGTGAGAACATACCAGACAGTCCTAGATCTGTCTGTAAATTCTTGAGCCGAGCAGACGTGATCGAGACGCGCTGTTGTGACACCACATAGAAATCAATAAAACGATTGCACGCTGCAGCACGCATGCGACGCACATCGATGTAGTTGAAAAACAGGATAATGTAGAGGGTGGATAGTAACCGAAAGTCGAGTTTGCGAACGAGCCGCCGTTCTGCAATTTGCCGTGCTTCCGCCTGCAATGTTTCTTGGTCATCGTTCACGGGAATCGCGACACTATCCTCCCTAGATAAATCACTTTTCTTCTCGTGGTCAGTTGACATGACGATCTCCGAAGTGGGAGAAAATGGTGTGGATCAAATCGCATTGGGACCACAGCTAGGAATGCTTAAGAGTATTCGCCCCTCGGGAATCTCCGCCGGGTGGACCTATATCGCTTCATCGCTTCCATCCCTCCCTCGCTCCAATATTTAGTTAATTAGTAACGGCATCGAAGCATGCGACCCCGGTGGTATCTCCACCCTATCACGAGGTTTCGAACTACAGGTGCCGGAGACGCGCTGGAGAAGGCAAGTAGCACAGTGGGTCTTACGGCGGGAGATGAAATATACGGCATCATGAGCTGAGCACAATGCTCGCTTCCGAGTCCGTCTATATTGCTTCACATGTTCATCATAATCAGATACGGCTCCAATTAGTCCGACCGTTGATCCGTCGGCCAGTAGGCTGCGCCGCAGTCGTAATGCAACATTATTTGGACGTCGCTCCATGTGCTGGGAGGAGGCAGTGGGCTGAGAGGATGTAGTGGAACGCGAAACGAGCCCGAGTTGCCGGTACGGGTGAGCGAGGGTGGGTGGGAACACCTCCCAGACGTGTCAAGAACCTAGGGGAATAATCTGCGAGGCGGAATGGGAAATGAAGCCAGAGAGGGTCGGACGAGCGCTGCAAGGTGGTGGAGCGCGAAACGCTCTCCGGTCCGGCCCGGGAGCCCGAGTTGCCGGGTATGGGTGAGCTGCGAGGGTGGGTGGCAACACCTCGCAGACGCGTATACCCGGCAATCGGAATTGCGCGGTCCGTATTTCAGGGGAGTGAGTTACGAGGAGCCGGAATGGGAAATGGAGGCAGGGTGTGGCGGGCGGGTGCGCTAAGACGGGCTCGGACGAGCACTGCAAGGCGGACGAGCGACGTGGTGGAGGCAAGAGAGGAAGCGGTGCCTCTCGCTTGTGTCACTTGTCCGTGTCCGAAGACCTCGTGCTGAAGTCATGATTGTGTGGCGGTCAAGTAGCAATTCTGTGTGTAGAATCGTAGAGTATTCTCCGTAATTCAAACTGGAAAAGGGAGACTTACACTTGGCCATGTCGCCTTTCTACCAGAACAAACAAAACGAACTGCCCCGTCACTAGGTCGCGGTGCGTTGCCGTCAGGGAGTGGTGCGAGGTTCATCGTTTTCTGTATTACCAACCCGCGTATTAATTTGGATGCATCTCAAAATGCAGTAATTAGAAAAGGAATACGAATGGTTCGCTTATAAGTACTTAGTCTTGACACGTGCGGGGAATATCAATGGCGAGGAAGTTCAAGCTTCTGTGGCGCGGTTTATGACTCGGACGGAAAAGGAAATCAAGGACGGAAGCACTTCGAATTGTCTAGGCAAAGTCGTCTTTTCCTTCCAGCAGCTCTGGTTCACGCTGTAGGTCGTTGTCCGTGGTTTAAAGGATCTTGCGATCACCCTCGTCGAATTCGACACACTATGCATGGGAGTCACTGCACACTACTGTATATTTTCTTTTGGTGGGATAAGCCACCGCCCGGAATGCCCCCATATATTTTCTGCTTCTCTGGGAAGAGGAAGAAATACTCTGAAGCGGAATTGTACGTGTCGTTTTATGATCTGATGGAATTGTGTTCAGATGACTGCGTTGTACCAATATGCAGGTCGGACGCATGCTACTGGGAGATGTTCACGACATTTCTCAGGGTGCATTTAGCCTGCAAACGCAAAACACTCACGATCGTCGACGACGAAAAGGAGTAGCGGACATCGATGTCTGTACTATCCGTGTTTGTTTCCATCGATGTGACTACTGAACAGTCTAAAGTATCATAGGCTTGATCGCTTCAAACCCGGGTTATGGTCGAAAAACTGGATCCTGACAACGTATTAATTGGTTCGCTTTTTATCTTGTGGACTATTCTTGGGGCGCTCCACTTGATCGCATGGAACTCTTTGGATTCACAACAGAAGTAGAGAAGATTATTTGGCGTATCACATCGTTCATCTATCACCACTAATAGTTGTCGATCTCGTGTTCCAGACGTCGTTGACAAGCCCAACCTCAACTTCATCTCCCCGATCACCGAGAAATGTTAGCACCAGTACGTCTTTTACCGTCTATGCGAGCGGGGATCAGACACGGAGAACTATCATGGCAAGCTCCACCCCTCCGAGCAGGGGTATGCGCCGCTGTGCAAAAAATACGCCATCAGCGCCATCGTGCATTGCCAGAGGTCTGTTCACCGGCAAGGTATGTAAGTGTCGCTTTGCGATACGCATCAGCGTTTACAACCTCAATCTAATTGAGAATGTTTGTCTCTTTCTCATTGCATCGCAATTTTCTTGTTATCGTTTATATATCTGATGTGATATGAATTATAGTACAAAGACGGCATTCCCGAAATCTCGGTCGTTTACACACTCGGGCTTCTATGCCGCCGACACGCTCGACTCCATCGTCCATGATCGGCATGACCGCGTGGTTGGCGCTCGCTTGCAAGGCAGACTCCTCATTGAGCCTCCTGAGCCTGTCCTTGAAGAAATAGCGAAATACCAGTGTTCTTGAATGTCGTCCTAAATTCTCAGAAGGAACGTTTGCCCAGATGATGCTGGGGTTGCGACGTCGATTAGCACCGTAAAGCGACATTTACATCACCAAGATCCTAAACGTCCAATAGTTCATAAAGTTTACGCAGCAACTCAGCTGCTCCGTGACCCACCTCGCGTTGGCGTGGATGCCTGAGAACCTAAACGCGAGCAAGGTGATACTAGGCGCGACCAAACCCGAGCAGGTGCTCGACGACTTCAAGGCAATGGACGGAGACGTCCGAGATCCTCAACAAGATTAATTCATGTGATTTTGGACAACAAGCTTTTGCTGACACGTGCGTTGTGCAGCCTACGTCCCCCTATGGACGTGTAGTCTCCCGTAAGTAGACCCTTGCTCGACCCTACTCTTACAAGGATGGACGGGCGTGAGTCGAAGGTCATTAAATGTACACAGTGTGTGGAATGTATCAAGTACTTATGCTAGAAGTAGTGCCAGTCCACGCGATGCTTTTGCCCGCGACGACATGCCGGTTATCCCGGCTTGTATCTAGTACTGTGACTGTCATCAGAGGCCACCGATCGTACGAACAGCACCAATGTAACTTTCCCCGTCTCAGGTTTCAACTGTGCGTCATTCAGCACAGGGACTCTCGGAACCACAGCACTGATGTCAGATGCATTAATCGATTAGCTTTCACGAAGGGGCATTTTACCTGGCTCAGGCTGGGCAGAGGTAGTCTGGTGACCAGCCCGTCTAATGAGGTTTATTTGGTTACCAGACTAGTACTAGGGCAGACGCGCCTCATCCCATGAGTCGTAGGTTTGTGTGCAACTCGACTCCCGAATTATCATTCTACCAATCTGATTACTTGGTCGAATGACATAGTCTGTTCCAACAAGTATTCTACAGTCAGTGCATGGTTATTCAAGCTTCGAGTCTCGGCGGGGAATGTCAAGAATCCTAAATGCATGACCCTCTTGCATACCAGTCGGATTCCCTTCAATCGCCCCAGTGTCGCAACACTCCCACTTGCAAATCTCGTGACCTTCTGCGCTCCTCTCAACAAGTAAGCTAGTACAAATAACGAAACCCCTTTCTGCGTCTGACAGCCTCGTCGAATGTGATGCCCTCCAGCTTGGCAGCTTCCTCGATCCGCTCTCGTTCGGGTCCATGCATCAGATCTAGCTCTGCATGTTCCATCCGTTTGTTCTCGCGCACGAGCAACGTGCGTATGACTACAAGACACGCGTCAGCCATACTAAAAAGCACCCCAATGAGGAGCCACGATACATACCAAATGCGATGATACTCGCCAACGCATGCGCAGAGAGGCAAATGATCATCGACTGATGATACTCGGGGCCCCACTTCGCTTTCCAGACATAGGATCCCAATCTGATGAGCAGCCGTTCCTCGTGTGAGTAAAGGATGCGAAGACGATCGTGATCACGTACAAGTTCCCTAGGTTGGAGAATCCGTTTATGATACCAATCGCTGCAGAACGTTTGGCAGGTGGTCGAGGCATAATATTGGCCACCCACACCAACACTAGCGGAGGAGCTATCATAAAGCACCGCGCCCAATCAGATAAGTCATATTTTGTGACACTGAACAGGGTAAATACCACAAGCTGCAGTCGCCGTCAGGAACACAGAGAAGTATCTTCCGGCTGTGTCCATTGTTGACAGAGAGATGATGGAGCCAACAATGGCAATCCACCAATAGATGCTCATGTGGAAGAACCGTTCACCGGTTATGTCTGCATAAAAGCATCGCAAGCACGATCAGCAACTCGAAACTGGTCTGTTCTGTGAGAAAATGGGCAAGCCACTTACCAGCATGCCTTGCGTTAATGAGTGCTACGATGGCTGAATAGACAAACGGCGGGCTGTCCAAATATGGTAAATACCAAGAGTCAGGATACGTTACGGTACACGCACGCTAGTATCAATAATGTTATCGTCGTCGAGTAGCCAAAAGTAGCAGCAAATCTGGATGGTGCCTTGGTAATCTCGATTACAGGATCCCATTCTGGAAATACTCACGTTGGTAAGAAAAGTGAGGAGCTGGACCCCAATGTCTGGGAGAAGCCCATAAGCATGAAGAGTGGGACTTTGGGATCTTTGAGTGCCAGCTTTAGCCCTTCAAAGAGCCTATAGGTGCAGTTTGCATCCAGGATCCGAAGGGGAGGCGGAAGACATACGAGGCTTGCTGGGAATCTATGTCTGCTTCCCCCGCATCTTCTGCAATCCGAACCTGTGCAAGGTGTCTTTCCTTTGGAGTCAACCACTTGGTGTTATACGGCTACCGTGGACAAACAGGGGCTCGGTAACACGTCAAATAATCATTGTCAAGGGGCTCAGAAACTCACGTAATCTGGAAGTAACCACCTGGTCATTTCATTGAGTGAAACGCTTCATACTAGGGCTAGTAACGAACACACATCGCAACGAGACCAATGAAGATTGTCGCAGCGCCTTCAATGTAGAAAAGCCTGTATTAGAGGGCAATGGCGATGTTAGATGACACGCGTAATAAACCATTAATCTCACCATCTCCATGCAGCGATGCCCATTATCCCATTCATGCTTCCAAGAATAGCAGCGGCCCACAACTGGGTGTATTCAACAGATCAGCGGACCTGAGCGAGAATGGATTGAGAGGCTTACACTGCCGAAGGCATTGGAGACGAGTATTGCAGTAAAAATGATAGCGGTTCGAAAGGCCAGTTCCTATTGGAAAAAAATATTAGTGTCACATTGTTACGCTGGTCAGAGTAAAACAAACCTTCCTTGTATACCATCGTGACAAAAGATAGACGGAGCCAGGATAAAATGCAGCCTGTAATATCAGATTATCAAATCGGTCGTCCTCGATATCATGGCTTTCATCGCTTTACCTCCGGAATTCCAATTAAAATACGACAGGTCATAATACCAGCGAAGTTATGCGTGAGACCACTGAGCGCGCTAGTCAGACCCCACAAGACAACGCAGGTACCAATATAAAAACTGGGTCTAAGAAAGGTAATGTTTGGCAACCAATCCATCCGACAAGAAATGATATTTGACTAGCCTTGAGACATAATTGATTGCCTTGGCCCAATTTCAGCTAGTGCACTAGGGGATATAACTAGAGTGCTCACAATATTGGACGGAATCTGCGCAGGAGCATATGACGCATAAAGAATCGCAATCACAGTATCATACTGAACGTCTGCAATCTTGGTCAGTTATTGGCCCCTGCGGGTGAGTGAGAATATACCAGACAGGCCCAGATCCGCCTGAAAATTCTTGAGCCGAGCAGACGTGATCGAGACGCGCTGTCGCGACACCATGCAGATGTCAATAAAATGCTTGCACGCTGCAACACGCACGTGACGCACATCGATGTAGTTGAAAAACTGGATAATGAAAATAGTGGATAATAACCGAAAGTCGAGCTTGCGAACGAGCTGTCGTTCCGCAATTTGCCGTTCTTCCGCCTCCAATATTTCTTGGTCATCGTTCACGGTGATCACGACAGTGTCCTCCCTAGATAAATCGCTTTTCTTCTCGTGGTCAATAGACATGACGATCTCCAGTGGGAGAAATGGTGTGGATCAAATCGCATTGCACCTGACCACGACCAGGGATACTTAAGGGCACATATCCGTCTCTCGGAGATCTCCGCCGGATGGACCTATATTCATCTCGCTTCCATCCCCCTCGCTCCAATATTGAGTTAATTAGTAACGGCATCGAAGCACGCGATGCCGGTGGTATCTCCACCTTATCACGAGGTTTCGTACTAGAGAAGGCAAGTGAATAGTACATTTGGTCATGGTGGAGAGAAAAATCTACTTACGGCATCATGTGATGGGCTGAGCAGAACGTGCAGAACGTTCCCTTCCGACTCGGAGTTGCCACAGAAATGTTCACTAAAATAAGAGGCGGCCCCGATTCGTCAGACTGTTGGTCCGTCGAACAGTAGTAGGTTACGCCGTGGCCGTAATCATTACGGCATGAGTCTGGAGTATTTCGTGGCGGTCAAGTCGTGCTCACCTGTGTCTAGAATCGTAGAGTGTTCTCTGTATCCAATAGGGTTCTGTTAAAAGAGGAAATGTTATTAACTGCATTTGTTAAGGTCAGTTAACAACTAGTTAATTATTAGGGAATTTCACAGTAGAATTATGGGACGGATTTGAGGCAGATTCAGTTTCGTGCAGCTAAATCCGCTTCGTACTTTGATACACCCTGATTTGGCGGCGGATTTGAGTGATCTCGTTTTGTCGACGAATGCGGCACACCTGTGTACAATCATAGAGCATCCTCCGTAATTCAAACTGGCAAAGGGAGACTTACACTTGGCCATGTTGCCTCTCTACCAGAACAAACAAAACGAACTGCCCGTCGCTCAGTACTCAACCACTCCACGTTCTCGACAACAGGTTAGATAAGTAAACACAAAGCACATGATCATCCTGGTGTTCGATAGGGTTTAGACCAACCCCAACATGTTGGCGGACGCCTTTTCCCCAGTCGCAGGTCCCACTGAGGCAAAGTCGCAAGCAATCAGGTTACAGTGCGAAGCATACAGGGATGTCGGAGAGACAAACATGCACCGGGCGAACTGCGACATCCCCTAGCCCTCACATCACATATGCGTACTACGCAAATATTGAGGACCCTTTTCAACTGTATGTCAAATGAACGGAGAGATCAGAACCACAGCGCTGATTTGTGACTCACCAGCCTAGAGAATGTGTACTTGTGAAAACGTCACAATTCCTACAAAAACCGCAAGACCAAGGGAAGGTCGCTGAACCGGGAGCTTGACTTGTACTATCTTGTCCCATCTAGTTGTCGTGGATTCGGTTCAGAAGCCCGGAAGAAAGGCGTGCCATAGCAATGTTAGTATTCTTGTCAACGATGAACTTGACGAAAGTCATTTCAGTCTTAGGGAGACCCCTCCATCGCCTTGAAATAAGTTGCGTCCACAACTGTGCTGCATACACCGTAATCTCGGTCCTGGTCATTGGTCTCCTTCCCAACGCCCTTCAACCTGGTGAAGGGTTCCAAACTGTTGTTTCATTATATCCTTCTTCAACAACAATACGGCGAGGCAAATGTGAGGTATAATCGGGTGCGGCCTATGTGAAATCAATGTTATGGAATAAGGTACCCTTGTGCCACAACGCAGCGAGTTTCCGATGAAACGCTGGATAAAAAATGACAGACATGACTATGTGCGATGTGCGAATGCGGGAAGAACGCCAAATAAAAAGGCACTATGGCCAATAGGGAATAATCTGGCAATTGAGCTTTGGTAACTTTACTAGAAAACAGCAAGATTTCCTGCTTACAAGTATGTCACCGAGTCTGCCCCCGTTTGAATTTTGATTGCCACTGTGCAGGAAAACGGAAATGACCAGAGGGAATATTTGGCAACTGATCAAGTGAGGAATGTCAACGTGCCCTTTGCATGTTTGTGTCAAAAATACGATTGAAAATGCAACGCTCAGGTAGCGCAGCTCAATATGGCCATTCGCACTGTCCTCTGTATAGTACCGGCGTGGTGGATGCGTTTCAAAACGCAGTAATTAGAGAAAGGATATGAATGATCGATTACACCTGTAGGTAGAGTCTTGACGGACGCAACCATAAGCTCCTGCGGCTGTGTAAGGACTACTCTCGTAGGCTAGACAATTCGGACGGAGTCACCCCCAAGACTCTTCAACATGCCCAAACGTACACGGCCTCACACCGACACTGACACTGATGTCAGCGAATTTCTGGAAGCGTCCGATGCGTCTTATTGCGAAGCACCCAAGCCACGGAGCAAAAGAACGCGTCAGACACGTAAAGTCACGTCAAAACGCGTACACTCATCTACTACGACTACCGTTGGCGCAAAGGCTTCAAGTACACCATCGCCGCATCCAACCTCGTGGCACGTCGTCGCTGGCGTCGACCCTATCCGGGAGTCATTGTTGCATTGGTATGGACGGATACACGACGTCCGAGGGATGCCTTGGCGGAAGCCGTTTGATGCATCGCTGGACAAAGATGGCAGAACGCAACGGGCGTATGAGGTGAGTCCCTACGACGCATGTTGTTCTATGAGTTTTTCCTGAAGTGACCATAGGTTTGGGTGTCGGAAATCATGCTTCAGCAGACCCAAGTGGCGACAGTGATACCCTATTACAACAGATGGATGGTCAAGTACGTGTGTCCTCTTTCAACTTGAGGAAGTGCTCTTAATTGTGTTTCAGGTTCCCGACCATCCATGATCTCGCCGCATCGGATATCGAGACTGTCAATGGCCTCTGGAAAGGCCTCGGCTATTACTCTCGCGCTGCCCGTTTGTTGAGCGGCGCCCAGAAAGTGGTGAAGGACCTAGACGGTCGACTTCCAGATAATGCTAAGGATATGCAAGCAGAGATATCCGGCATCGGTCGCTACAGCGCTGGTGCCATCTGTTCCATCGCTTACAACCAATGCGTTCCTGTCGTAGGTCTTTTGTATACTTTCAAACTTCGTGTTTCGACGAATGGTTCCAGCTGGACGGAAACGTCATTCGGCTGCTTACACGTTTCTTAGCACTGTACGCGCCGCCGAAAGCGAAGCAGATCCAGGACATATTATGGGCAGGTGCTGAAGCGTTTGTGGATGGTTCATCGCGTCCGGGAGACATAAATCAGGCACTCATCGAGCTTGGAAGCACAGTGTGCAGGGTCAAAGATCCTGTGTGTGGGAACTGCCCTCTGCGAACCTGGTGTCGTGCATACCAAGGAGCGCAGTCTGATTCCGTAAGAGAATCTCTTCCGTTCCTATTCTTGTGTCTTCTCAAACAACGTTCTTCATAGAACCCAGATAAGGAAGAACCTGTCATCGAGGAACTGTGCGGTCTTTGTGAACCGCTCCCAAAGGATGATCCAGATATGGGTCTTGTCACCATTTATCCCATGAAAGTCGAGCGTAAGAAAGCACGGGAAGAACTCGATTACGTCAATGTAATCGAATGGCGTACGGCGGATGACAACAAGCGGTTCTTCATACTCGTCCGTCGGCCCGAAGGAGGTCAGTATCCCATCCTTGTGTCCGGCTGGGGCTCTTTTCGCACACGCACACACACGTATGCATGGGATACCAAAAGCTGATTGGTGTCGGTCGAACTCCCTTAGGACTTCTCGCTGGACTGTACGATTTCCCAACTCTGCCATCCGAGTCCGCGGTCAAAGTGGCAGAGATCCCCGTCGGCCTTCTCAAAGATTCACTGGTTGACCCACCCTTATCTCTATACTCGGACTCGAAGTCACATAGTCTCTCCAAGTCGCAGAATGGCGATGACGAGGATGCAAAAGGGTATTTGCGTATGGTACACGTCAAATCCGCGGGTGATGTAGTCCACGTTTTCTCACATATCCGGAAAACGTATCGTGTCCAATGGGTGCTGTTGAGAGGTGGCGGGAACGAACCTCCAGAACTGCGGCAGCAGTCAGGGTCGTCCATGGATGGGAATACCAAGGCAATACGGAAGGGCAAACAGCGCTCGGAGACATTCGAGGATTCGAGTGCCCGGGCTCGGCAGGCTGCTCCTGCCAACGCGATACGCTGGGTTCCGATGGATCAAGTCGAACATGCGAAGTACGTAAAAACCGCATTACGCCTACCAAAAGCCAACTATCTTATCTCTTGTCAAAGTATAGGAACTGGTGTGGCAAAGGTGTGGAAACTGGTTCAGGAACTCTGGTAATCCCCACTAAAGTCTCACAAATGCCAAAACGCCACGTATATTTTTATCATACCTGAGATGATCTTGCTCTATTTGTTTTTATTACGATACATGACGCAAACACTTGGAGAAGCCGTAGTACATCGAAGGTGATTAGCGCGGAAATTTCCCCTATTCATATGCCCCAACAGCATGTGTGGGTGAAGATGGCTAATGGTTGAATATATGTATTGATCTATTGATTTATTACATATTCTGGATTAAAGTCTCGTCTCTCACGCAGCCGAGAATTCGAGGACCGATGCCTCTGCAAGATCCCATACTTTCTCGAGCTTCAGGCCAGCCGCGGTCCTGTGGAGCGACCCAGTGTCAGCGCCCCTGCAAAACAACATCTATGGCCGGTTGACTTACGAAAGCTCCAAGGAGTTCTGCAGTGTGCGTTCCTTGGCATTGTGCAGGATCCACATCGTCAAGTCTTGTTGGTACATGCGCATGTTTCCGACGCCGAAGTTGGGAAGCAGAGGTTCAGGGGCCTGTTAATATGGCGGAGAGAGGAGAGAACCATTTGAGAAAAAACCAAGGGTCCAAACTAAAAGATACGGACCGTGACAACGCCGAGGGACGCAGCCTCGGCCACGGCTTGTTTCCGACTGAGCTCGCGAAGGACATAGTCGTCTATGCCGACATGTGAGCCCGAGTACCTGATAGCGAACAACTTGAACTCACGGATCAGAACACGACTGTGTGGCCCCATGGCTTGACGGACGTTGTTAAGGATGAGCGCCGACTCGTGATCAGGCCAGTCGTGAATGATGTTGCGGAGCTACCCCATTGTCATTCTCATCAGTCAAATCATCACGGAACACAGTCGCAGGCATAATGGATCAAGACTCACGTAGTAGATATCTTTACCCTTGACGGGAACTTGGCTGAAGAAGTTGAGCTCAGCGAACTCGACTCGATTCTCTTTGACCGCGTCGGGACATTCACGCGCCCAAACCTAGTAAAAAAAGTTAACGATTTGTGCTGCATGGATGCGAAACAGGGCACAGACCCCTTGGGCCTGTGCGAGAGCCTCTGGCAAATCGTGAACGGTGATCTTGACGTTTTTGTGCATTTTCGAGAGGGGACGCGAGAATGCACCAATACCCCCACCGACATCCACAACAGTGGAGTATTTTTCGAAGGGGAACTCTGAGCGAGTTGTTAGGTAAGTACTGCAGGTCGTGCGGACGGCACGCACGAGTCAGGACGGCGAGGGAGCCCATGATATAATTAAGGCCTCCCATAGAGCGGTGGTAACTCTTGATGTAATTCAGTCGTGGATGAACCAATAGGTTTCAAGTTCTCAACATACCTCTCTCCGAGCATCCTGAAAAAACAGTATGAGATGAATGACTCATTTATGAACTGGAAATTTCCTCACTTCTTGTCTCATCCAGTCGAAGAACGTGCCCGTTATGCCCTCTTTGTTATTGGCATACATGACAGGGGCATGGCCAGGTTCCTCAGAGGATGCAGTCTTCGAGTCTTTCAAGGTTTCGTACAACACGGCTGCACCCTTTGCAGCCGATTCGACGTGAAGGCTAACCATATGACGTGCAGGGTGCTCGCTGTGGAGTATCAGAGAAAGACGGTTGTTTGCGAAGGTGTCGGTGTCCACTGAAAAGACGGATAAATACGACATCCTTCGACAGACAACGACGTGATAGACCTTCGGTATAGCAGCCTCTTGTAGCCAGAAGACGCAGCAAACGCGAGAGCTTCTTTGCATCGATCCCCACAAGCTTGGAGAGCTCGTTAACATGGATACCCTTGGGGTAATTCGAGAGGACGTTGGTGATGTTCTCTCGGAGAGCAACACGAACGCAAGCATAGTCGTACACTTGTACAAGCTAGAGATAGAGGTAAATAAACAGCATCGACGAGGACTAAGCAGGCTCACGTTGATAGCGGTGTGTGCAGGTGGTGCAAGAGTGGTGCACAACTGGGCGCATGCACCTTCAAGAGTCCGGACTGCGCTCTTCAATGCGACCTGGTCGATGGCATCATCCAAGGGGTGAAGCTCAGTGGAGTCGATGGAGGGGATATCGCCTCCGGCTTTCTCATATTGTGCAATAGCGTCCTGAGCGGCCGAGCTGATCAACTTCAGGAGAGCTTGCAGCTTGGCTTTGTTGGTCGACATCGTGATAGAAAAATCGGGGGATCTGGGTATCGACTCACGCATCAACCGGATTTATAAGCTCGAAAGAGCAGGTGTTTGATGCATGTGTCATCTTCCTCGTTCACTCCATTGCACCCTATGCAGTGTTCGTGAGAAGCAAAGGCAAGTAAAAACGATACATTCCAAGGACGTTAACCCAGATGGGGTGCTCGATCGGTCGCCGTCTTTCAGTGTCTTGGGATCCGAGTCCGTGGGGTCGGATCGAAAAAAGAAGTCAGACGGTATTTCTGTTAACAGTTTGGCTCACGGTTAATCTTGCGCAGGTGAACATTGATTCGAAGCTGAGAGAGAGGATAAGAGATAAGATAGAGAGAGCATTAACATTACTCTATCAAGGAGTCCCACCAGGCGCACCAAGACGTGAATGAGAAAACTTTCCAGGAACCACCGTACGGTTGACGGTTCTTCAAGTTGAATACGCGGGAGAAAGTGTTTGCTAATCCCCCATTTGCATTAGCCCCATCCTCCGAGTCTCCGAAAACGCCATCGGTATACTATTTACTCGATAGAAGTGAACGGAACTTTGTCTCGGGTCACCCGGGCAGTGGCCCAAAACCAGCTTGTCCATCTTGTAAGTGAGATTCCTGTCGGAAATTCTTTAGTACCCCATTCAATCCACAGCCCGTAAGCCTAGTCGTTATGTCAACCATCATGCGATGGAGCGCAGTAAATGTAAACATTCGTTATGTTCTTGACTTTTTCGAGTGGATGGAAGTTGAACGTGAGACTCGGAGCTACGGTTTCGGTCCTCGCTTCACGGGCTCATTCTCAGATTCCGAGTCCATTTGGCGTCCACTCGCACAGTAGCACTGCCGCAGGAATCTGTCCCGCGGATCTCTTCGATTTCACTTGGTAGCCGGTTAGTACATCTCTGTCCACGTTCTAAAAGTAGAGTCACTGGTGAACACAAAGTCATACTCAGCTGATGCCATACGGGTTCACTGACACATGCAACCGACAGGCTTCGAATTAGATGGCTTTCCCGAGTGCGAGATCTCATAGCCTTCAATACGATGTATGTGGTACAAGAATTGGGCTGTGAATATCTGTAACTTCCGGACCCTTAGTAGTCTCTCGGAGAGTCACAGTTTTGGTCAATCACTCGTCATGGATGGATTTCAAAGCCTATGATATTTATAAACATGCGCATACGTAGTCTTACAAGGCCAAGTGATAGCATACGCAACGTTTACTAATAAAAGTTCATCGCGTACGTAGCATATAATAAGGAGATCAAGTCAAGTTCTGAGAATAATTATGCAACATCACACTCAAGAGAAAACGAAATGCCAATCGGGGGAGACAAGAAAACATGTGAGAGTCGCATCGTCAGTACCAACAAGCTACGATGGTATGCTGTTGGGCAGAGGTCGCGCAGCGATCTCTTGTTGACGTTGCCAGACGAGTTCTGCCCAGAGCGGATTCGGTGGTATGTGACCAACTAGAGCACGAAGGACCTCCAGCCTGGACAACGCACGTCAGCTGGGCTGCAAAAACCATGGTGCACCACCTACCATCTTGTCTTCTCCTCGTCCGAATCTGCAAAGAACAAAATCTCTTGTTCGGAAGGAAAGACGAGTCTGAAAGAGCGTTCCACGGCGATCAATGAATCAAAATTATCCCTATGGCGACCGTTGGGACTGAGGGCTGCCGATCGTGCATCTTGGGTGTCCTCCACTGCAATAGCTTTCTTCAGGTTGATCGTCGCCGTCGCTTTCTTCGTCACATCGTTGAAAGCAACGAGATTAGCACCCGTTATCCTGAACATTCGCCGTCGCCATGACTGTAATCGGTGTGAGGTTCAATTCAAACACCGAAGTACGACTATACTCACCGTGCAATCCCCGCCGTTCTGCGTCAGCGTGCCCTCAAAGTAGGTGACTTTATGCCACGCAACATGCCGGAGACCACGAAGACACTCATCCAAGCTCAAGGGTAGTTGATTTGACATCACACCGGGGAGGGACGGTAGCCTGAATATCTGCAGAACAATCTCTCCAAGTTCCATCGTTTTGGTACCTCCTGAATCCTCGGAACGTTGGCCAATCAAAGGGTATTTAACCTCTAGTAGGCGGGTGTCACATCGCGTTGCGATGTCCTTGAAAGAAATCAAAGCTCTTGCAAGCGTTCCATCTTGCTTCAAGTAACGCGCGAGGTTATGTGGAAGATGATGTGGGGGAGGAGGGGCAGGAGGGGGTGTTGCTCGTACGACTGGTTTTTTGGGAGAGGATGAAAGAAAGCTAAACATGCCACCCTTGGGTCGCGGCGGCGGCGGCGCTACTGGCTGAGTTGGCACAGGAGGTGGAACAAGCGCCTTGAACTGCTTAACAATATGAGGATCGCGGCGAACCTTCAGAGTGAGCGTAAACTCGAGTTTATTGTGCTCAATTCTGGACGAGGGAGACTTGAACTTATATCGGAGAGTAGTGCTAGGAACAACTTACAACTCAAATTCCTGATCAATACGGGCCTCGGGTAATAATCGTGTTTCCGGGGTCGTGACAAAGTGGATACCGTTGTTTAACGTGCACGTCAGTGCTGTGGCGTCCTGCGGTATGGGGACCTTGAGACCCTTCACGCAGAGTACTGGAGGGCACGAGTTCAGGTACAGAGATAAAAAAAAGGAAGAACAGATACTTGCCCCTTACGAAGACTTTACCATGCGCCTTTCCTGGTTTCTCTTGGGACCGATACTCCCTGATTTGCTTAGCGTACTCGTTCTACTTCTGTTAGAGCATTCGTCAGATCATATGAACATGACACGCACCATGTCAGAGGGGCGTCTGACAGCCTTCCAAGCCTCACCACCGTTTACATCGCCAGCGAATGATGTGTGCGAGACCTGCTCAGCATCTGCCGAGGCATAAATAGCCTCATGTTCACGAACCCGGTATTTCTGCACCAAAAGATACGTTCAGTAAGACTACTTTGTCCGTTCCAGGAATACTCACACCCCGACGTTGCTCGGGATCAAGTCTCCGCAACTCTTTCGATATACTGTCCGCCAAATGCTCCTCTTCAGTGTCGGAAATTCCAATATCAAGAAGCAGGTCAGCTTTCGTCAGGGCGCCAGCATCGCCAGTACTACGACTACGCCTCCGGCGGCTTGGGCGATCGGCGCTCGGTGGCATCGACATGGGGCGCGGAGGTGTATAGTAGGTTATTGACTCCTCCTCGTCCCTCCTCCGAGCTTGCCTTCGCTTTTCCAAGATTAACTGCTCCCTTGTCCTGATGGCATCCTTAGTCGGCGAAGCAGGCGCTGTTCTTTCGTTCTGCGGGCTCCTGAACGACGGTCCCGTATAGACAACCGAATCTGTCGCAGCACGGTGTACCGGCACCGGCACCGTTCCAGCGGGCAGTCTGATAGGCGCGCTACGAAAGTCTTCCGTCGAGAGGTCCATGTCCGTCTCCGTCTGCATACTGTCGTTCCCGATATTACTGCTCGTGTTGGCACTGGACTGCCCGGCTTTGATCCCTTCAGCCATCAACTGGGCCCGAATTTTGGAGCATGCGTTTGCGTTTGGCCCCGTGGTACTTGAACCGGAACTGCCTCTAACATCGTCCATGAGTCGATCAAGGGCAGATCGCATCTCCCCTAGTTGAATGGACCCCACTGAGTCTCGCAATCCCATCCCTAGACCACCGCTGAGGTCCAAGCTAGTCTCAAGCATTCCAAAACTTGGCTGCAGGTGTGCCGTAGGTCTTGATTGAAGCGGTTCCATTGTGGAGGGTTCAGTAGATAGAGAACGGTTATTCGCGACACCGGGTAATACATCATCATCCATAATATCTTCTTCGCCATCCTTGACATCTTGCTGTCCATTGACAATGACGGCAATTGAGTTCATCGAGCACTTCTCAGCGGTCTGGATAGTTGCAAACTCGGCACTGATATTAATGGCCCCAGAGGTCATATCTGAACGTTGCTCCTTCTCCTTCTCCGACTCGCCAGCATCCGTGGCTGCGGTATTCTGTTCGCCAGGGATCATTTCGCCCACTTTCTCGGATACGGGCGGCTCCGCGGCCGCTGGAGGGGAACCAGAAGCAGGGGACACCAGCGGACTCTCCATGCTCCTTTTCCGCATCAGCCTCATCTGGACATCCTCTCGACTGATTCGTGTCCTCGGCATACGCTCACTCTGCAATTCCTGTGGACTTGCAAATTCGCGCAAGGGGGACCCTGTCCTTATAGATGGTGAAGTAGATCTGAGGGCCGGTGAACCAGAGAGTCTGTAGGCGAGATTACGTGGGGAATCAGATCGTGGGCGCGCATTCAAACCCGTGGGGGAACCCGAACTGTGCACCACCGATGGAGAAGACGGGCGCGATGCGGCATTGCTAGTGGGGATAAGGAGAGGGGGTGTGCGGGGCGGTGATGGAATGTGGAAAAAAGCGCCATCCTTCTGCATTGCTGCTTCGTCGATAGAGATATAGGATGAGCTAGACGTGGCGAAAGAAAGGGGAGGGGTATGGGGAGGTGGTGTACTCGTTGAGAACGGAACGTTGCGTGGGATGAGGTCAGTCAGCCTGGGGACGTTGTTCTTGTCGTCAGGGTGTGAGGAATGGAGGACCTTTTGGAGCTCTGCCTCCAGGTCCAGGTTGGATAATGACACCTCCGATTGGCCAATAGACAGATTTCCGGGATCCAAAGGGTCATCGAACGAAGTAAGGGACATCTCGCTGACATCTTCCTTCGCTTTGGATACAAAGAATGGGTCAGCGGTGGACAAAGCTACATCGTTACAATCAGCGTTACGATAAGTAAGGGACGATCTAAACTCACCACCATGACCATTCTTTGGGGAGCTCTCACTTCTCGGTAATTGTAATTCAAATCGCGGAATGAGCGAATCACGGCTGGAGTGCTCGCTTCGCACGAGTTGCTTTGCGGGACTAGGTGACGGTGGCATCATATTGACATCTGTTTCAACTTGGTGTCCCTGATGCGCAGCTTGGATATGCCTTGATTTCTCGAGTGAAGTATCTAGGCCAGAAGAGACATCCATCGACGATTTTACTATTCGAGGAGGCGTTGAAGGAGAGGCGTGCACAGTATGATCCCGGTCATGGATGGGGAAGCCCTGGTCGGGAATTGCAGGAGATGATACACTTGCTCGGCGCCGGGCACGTTCTGCATGGTGAGTGCGTCCGTACGGAACTCCTTCTTCTGTTTCCAAGTCCACGGGGAGAGAAGGGGGGCGACTAGGCGTAGAGGGAAAGCCCAGTCCAGGCAAGGATGTGGACTGCATGATGTCAACGGGAGGGCTGGTGACACTTTGGTCGGCACCGTCTAGTTCGACATTCTCAATGCTGCGCTCGTCTGTACCATCCCCAGCCACGGCGTTATCCTGAGTGTCGGAGTGAATCTCCAACTCGTCCTGTTGCTCAGGGTCACCGTAATCATCTTCGTCAGATGAAAAAAACGGGTTCTCTTCTTCTTCTTCGTCTCGATCAAACTCCAAGACATCGCAACGCTCATCGAATGTCACAGTTTTCCGCCTTTGTCGTTTACAATCCAATAAGGGTTGATCTGCAGCGCGGGGTCCATGAAGTCGCTTTGAAACGAGGGAGGAGCGAGATGGAGTGATCGGACGAGAAGGAGGTGCCGAAGGGGGAGGTGACGGGGGTGCGAGGGTAGGGACTTGAATTGCATCAAACATCGGTTTGGGAGGCACGGGCGGTGGCTGCTCGTCCTCGTCGCTGACTACTCGCTTGAATGGACTCTTCGTGACGGGCTCTTTCTCAATGAGCCCTTGATAAGCTTTGGACTGGCGCCTTTCACGCTTGAATGCCAACGGTCTCTCATTCTCGGCTTGTTCGTGCATAGAATCGGGGCGAGGTCGTTTTTCGCCGCTAACTCGGCGAGTACCTGGTTGAACGGAAGTGTCGTTACTAGATGTAGATGTAGAAGGTCTAGAAGGAGCGGGAGTTTGAGCCTTGAATGGTGACTTTGATACGAGATTGCTATTTCTGACGTGCTTGTAACTAGATGACGATCGTCGAGCGACTGGTGGAAAGGGGGGTTTTCCTTCTCGTTTGGCGATCCTGAGTGGGGTTGTCCCGAGGTTTGAATTCGGAGACGACGATTTGCCCCATCCTTTAGCCGAATCGCGACGAATCGATGACTGAACTGGATCAGGAGAGTTTGAAAATAGTCTGTCCTTCAAAGGGGGCGCTGTCAAAGATCTGTGAGTACTCATCATGAGCCCTTGGTCAATGTGGTGCACGATGGTGACAATGTCGTCGCTGTCGTGAGTTCTCGTCGTCGTCGACCGCGAGCGGGTTGTGGTGGAGAAGGAAGAAACAACGAGAGACCGTGGGAACTTTGATCAACGCGTCGACCACGTGATCGTGAAGTTCACAAATACGAGTAAATATCCGCATTGGCATTCTCAAATCAAAAGATTCAAGCTCACCAAGTAATGGACATGTATCCTGCGGGCTCCCCTTTGTGCCCAGGCTCAGGCTGGAAGCGATAATCGGCTTTCGACTCTCTCTTGCCAAAGGCATTAATGGGGTAGTGGTAACCTGGGTCGTTGCCATCGACCCGCCGGGGGTTCGATTCCCTCTTAATGCAGTGTGAATTTTTATCGCATCAATGTAAAACTAGCGATTCCTCGACTACGCACTCAGCTTGGCTTTCAGATCACTGACCGTATCGACGATGCCCACTCCCGCAGACCGGAGGACATCCCACTCCCTCCCCTCTGTCGAAACGCTCCGCACTCCCTCTTTTACTACCCACGTTTTCCATGCGTCAAACTTGGCCGCATCGAGTGCAGACTCCTTGACACAATAGTCCCCAGCCACGCCGACGATGTATAGGTCTGTTACTCCCCTCTCCCGTAGTTGCGCCTCCAGGTCCGAAACCACTAATCCCCAAGGATCCTTGAACGCGGAATAACATTCCACACCTGCTTCCATGCCCTTCAAGATGATCGCGTCGAACTGGTCCTCGCCGAGTGGCTCGACGAGCTGCGCTCCCGGAGTGCCTTGGATACAGTGATCGGGCCACAACACCTGTTCGAGACCACGATCTGCGATTGACTCCACGTTTTGGCCTCGAGCAGCAACGAGGTGTTTGGGAGGATGGATGGTAGTGCGCTCAAAGAGCGCTCTGCCCGGGTGAGAAGAAGCAAATGAGATATGGCCGCGAGGATGCCAGTCTTTGGAGGCGTATCGAGCTTGGAACGGAAGTTGGATGATTTTCTTGACTGGATCGATGACAGATGGACCATCTGGGACCGCCAGACTCCCAGTGATGAAGTCCACCTGCATGTCTATGACGAGCAATGCGTTTATTGGAGTTCGGGTCTCCGACATGCTGTTATTGCTTGGGAGTAGTAGATTCGGTGTCAACGATTATGGATATATCGCACTCGTCGTTCAGTTACCTGGCCGCTTTTGAGGGTGTTCGCTGATGAAAGACGGAAGCAGTCTGATAGGACTTATAACGGCGGAACCAAGTTGCGCAGCAGCAGGTTGCCTTTGTTGGTACATGATACGATTATCCTCTCCAATGCAACCGCAAATGATCCGTTCGTCTTCGAATGGTTTTCATTCAGTTATGGTCGGGAAGGTAGCATTAATGCACGCGTTGATGAACAAAATGCTAAGAACGATATCATCGCCTTACTACACTCTACCGAATCTGGCATGTCTGAGTCCGCTGACTCAACTCCACTCCAACTTATCAGAGAGGCTCTCAATTGATCATGCCAGACTCTTCGGTGAGCCCATCGTGCTCGGCTCCGAGCGTTCCTTCGACGATTCTAATTTTCTTGCATCCATCAGGATGTTATCGCTCGCCATCCACCTTCATGCCAACTCAGTGCGGCTGTTATCTTCTCAAACATCATTTCCTCGCCGAACTCAAAGAGCTTACCATCGGAGACCAGTAGTCCCTTGGTGATCTCTGCAGCGTGCGATGCCTTGACCCCCAAGTCATCTTTTGCGGGCCCCGGTGACCTTCCAACGGAAATCCTTTTGTTGGTCTTCCGGTTTGCGTTCGAAGCGTGCATGGAGCGCCCTGAAACTGGCACCTTGTCCTCGGAGCACGCCATCATGTGGCTGGAAGACGATCCATTGTCGCCCTCTCTCTTTCCGTATTCGCTCGCCTCCGTGTGCACCAGATGGTTACACATTCTCAGCAGCATTCCGACCTACTGGACACGCCAGGTCATCACCGTGGATTCTCATGCCACACCACTCACCGTCGCTCAAACTTCGTTACAATGGGTTGCAAATCTTCCTTTGAAACTTATCATCACCAGCGATCCTGACCCTTCTGCGGAAACTGAAAGAGATGAACACGCGCGCGTTCAGGATGTGCTTCGTATCCTCCGACCACACATCGGCCACATATGGTCTCTTACATTCAATGTCAAGTACAGTTCTTCGGTGCCTGCCGTCTGGAGAGAGAAAGGGGATGCACAACAACTTCGTTCGCTTACACTGATGAGCGCTGCAAGTGGGGCGCCAGATCTCCCTCGTCTGCCCGACCTCCTCCCTGCGAAAACACACATAGTAAGGGATAACGGTCCCCTCGCAGCCCATCTCTTGAAGGAAGTCACACTTGGCGGATACTTTTTCAACGACGCACTGTCACTTGGAAAACAGCGCCATCACTGGTTCAGCAATATCACCTCCTTTACCATTCGTGGCTATACGACCATCAATACAACCCCACTTTCCTTGTATGGGTTTGTCTCCACACTTCAAACGTGTTTATCGTTACAGAGGTTGACCGTCGAGGACGTTGCCTTCGTCAACGACGTACATGCCTCGTACAGATTCCGTCTTGAAGCTTCCGTTGTTCGTATACACAAGGTTACCGATGACGCGGCGTTCGCAACCCTCATATCGCAGTCTCTTGGAACACAGCTGAAGGAGATAGTCACCGTCACAGAATGTCCTTTTGACAACTTCGGAATCCGTAACTTATTCCGGACAAACCTTCTTTCTGTCAACCTCACACTAGACAGCATGGATGCTGGCTGCAGCGCCATGGAAAAGCTGATTTGTTTCTGGAATGGGGAAAACCTGTCGCTCGTCAACTGTCCTGGACTGTCTGGCTCGTTCATGCGTGGCGTTCCCACAATGCCACCTCGCCTTCGCCGGGTCCGGGTCGTGGATTGTGAATATGCCAGCGCGGGTAGTTTGATCTCTTGGGTGAAATCGCGCGAGATCCAAGCAAAAATCGATGCGATCGTTCCGGGTGAATTTGATACCGAACCGTGCACGGCGTTGATCGAGTTACAGGTTAACGGGAGGGGACCCTCCGTTGGAAAGGAACAGGCACTGTGGCTTTCACAGCACCTGGACAGCTTCACTTGGGATACCGTCACTCGGGATGGTGTGCGGTACACCTGGGATGGTCTCGCTCGCAAATTGGTCGTATCGCCTGCAAACTAATGTACATGTATCGACGCTGGAATGTCTGAGCAGTTCTTTGTCTATATCTGTAATTCCGTATGTAGCTCCCGAAGTCAACGATAATAATCCAGATTAAGGTCCAGGTACTTCTCTTCCGTTGGACCGGCTGATACAAGTTTTTGATTACTCACCGGCCTCCAGTCTAGTGACTCCCAACAATACAGGACTCGACATACGTTTATCGACTTCGAGAATCTGAATTATAAGCGTACGTGCAACTTCATTTGAATCAAACAACGAAACTACAGAGACGCTGTCCCATGCAATTGTCATGTGGTATAGCCTGGACAAGCATATATATAGATACACTTTCTCGACGAAATCCCTGCCCTCAAGAAATGCTTTTTCTGTCGACGTGATGATCCGAGGACCGAGGCATCATACGCAAAAAAGATATCTCAAACTAAGTTGTAGACAAATCAATGCCTTGTGCACGGATATTGGCCAGATAGATCGTTTCGTCGCTGAAGATAAGGAGGCCAGACTTTGTAAAAATCACCTCGGGAGTCGATGTGTTTACAAAGAACTTTCCGATCAGGGTGCCTTCCGGGTTCCAGACTTGTACACCATCTCCACACCCTGAGTATACGTTGCCGTTCATATCCAGTTGGATGCCATCGGGGATACCAGAATCGGTGTAAGCGAAGACCCCACGGTTTTTGAACGTCTGTGTCACGGGATCCACGTCATACTGATAACTATTGTGCCGCGAGTAAGAATAGATCAGAGCGGACGAATCCGGAGGATTTCGCTTACATTGTAGCGGGATACGTCTGGTTAGTTCCTAACAAGTTAATGGCACCTGTGTCAGTCCTGAAATTGTATTGGTAAACTTCCGGAGCATGGGGTATGATTGTCCTGCGTACACAAATGCAGTCTTGCCGTCCGGGGTAAATGCGATGCCGTTGGGCTCTACGAATTGATCGGCTACCACCCGTACTTGACCCGTCGATGGATCGAAGCGGTAGACCTGCTGAGGCAACATCGGTTCTGGACGGAAACTGTTCACTTGGCCATATCTGAACGTGATTCTGGTTTGCTCGTTTCCTAGGCTAACAGAAAACTTACCCGGGGTCCGTGAAGAAAATGATATCAGTGCCAGGTAATACCTTCACATCGTTCAGTGAGTTGAATTGCCTGCCGAAAAAGTTGTCTAGCAAAACGGTCGTGTTGAATGGCGGGTTTGGGTTAACGAGTACAACGGAAGGAGGCAAAAGGGCACGCCCGGAAGTGACAAAGAGCAGGTCTCCCTTGTAGGGGCCAGTGCCTCCATTGACCATCTGTACCGTGTCAGAAAGGTTCAACTGAGCACAAGTGTCAGTAGTTTCCTCTCCGGATTCTTATTATTGAAAATCTTGCTCACAGTCTGAACCTGTACGTTGACTGATCCCGAAGTATGAGCAAGCGCAACATTGACTTCTGTCATGTTGAGCATTGAAACAACACTGTTATTGTACCATCCGGAATACGAGAGAGCACCGCCGCTTTTGCTAGCGAAGAAAACGACGTTGAGGTCGGGCACATAGATCGGTGCTTCGTGAGCAAAGGCGAACCCCGGATTCGCGGCGACAACCCGGATGGTTGCATCCAGTCCCGTTTGGTTGATGAAGGTGGGATCAAAGACTTGGATGAAGGGTGGGGCGGTATCCGTAGGATTGAAACCAACACGAGAGTCGTTTGTACGCCATTGAGGGTAGTCTGCACCCACGACATTATATCTCAAAGGGTCGATATACTGAGTCAGTCAAAAATAGTTTGTGGGGTCAAGCAGAGCACATACTACGGCGCCAGGTGGCAAGGTAAAGTCGGCAGCTGCCGTCGAGGTCATCGCCACAACAACGATTGCGAACGGGGAGAAGGCCGACACGAACATGATTAGGTATGGGGAGGCGTTGCCCAGCAGTGGGCCAGTTTTTATTTAGTGCCACTTGGCATTGAAAGGGGTTTCAAATAGATGCATAAGAAGCGTTGCTGTCCTTGAACGTTTGAGCGGCGGAAGCTGAGCTAGTTGCACCAGCCATTCGTGATCAGCGTTGATTAGGCGACTAGTAATAGTGATCAAAAGGAGAAAAAACTGCACCTTGCCAATTTCGTCGGGTCCAAGAGACTCGGAGGTCTTTGACCTCGTTTAGCCCGGTTCAGTCAGATGTCTGATGCGCCTAAAGTCAGAATCCCAAAATGAACACGGACGCAACAGTAAGTGAGTACATAGTAGCCCGACTTGGCATTCAATTCTTCTTTATATTCCCATAACCAGAGACCGCACAATCTACGCATCGTGTCCATCTCAACTGATATCCAGGACAGGAGAAGGGTCACCGAGATCGGAATTATGATCTTGCGCGTCGTGCTTTCCCCAAGGCCGATTCCACGGATGCACCGCTACAACAGGTATTTCAAAGGGTCTGTCATTCCGGTAGGATCAACTTCAACATCCGTGCACCATGACATTGCATGACAGCCGGCGGGGCATATGCCAACATGATGTAGCCAGAGTCCTTCTTTGCTTGTGTTGCTGCAAGATGCATGTAGAATATGATGTATAATAACAGGTCCTGTCCACTCAACATGTGGGAAATCACCTGTGGGCGCGATTCACCGAGTCACTGATGGGAGTTAGAACACCAGTAGAAGGTGTTCGTTTATCTGTCGCGCCGCCACCGAGGTGAAAAATGAAATTCCTTAGGGGCCACAATGCCAAATCAGGCTGTGGAATGCAAACTAATACATACCAACTACAACTTCCAAGTTCGCTACCACTTGTGACTACTTACAGTCTGCAAGTTCAGAGCCTAATCCCGTCAAGCTTCCAGAGACGCGGCATATAATATTGAACTCAGCATGCCACTGTTCAAGCGACCGAAACCTTGGTCCGTTGGCGACGAGTCTGCAACGTCCTCGGATCGCGAACACAGCGACGCTAGCTCTCAGCCAATGGAAAGCCTACGCGAAGCGCAGAAAGAAGCTGAGTGTCAAGCAATGCTCTATGATGCTCAAGTGCATGGACTGAAGAAGGTGCGCAAATCATGTTCGTCGTGGCACATCCTTCACATGAACGTACCAGAGGTCGAAGCAGTCTTTTTTCTTCAAAGCGCGTTTCCTCTTTCCATTCGGCATTATTCGTATGTACCATTCTCCTCGTCACCTTGATTTGCTAAATCGTTCCGCAGTCGGTGTTCTCCTGGGGTTCATTCTCATGCAACCTTATGACATGCAAGAGATACATGCACACCTACTTCTCCTGATGGAAGAATACGATATATCGCTCAGGCTGCCTGAAATAGACTTTTCCCGTGTGGAGGTCGAATGGACACGTCTACGCAGCAATATCCCCGAGGTCTGGAAGCTGACTAATGACGGGCGCGAGTTTCAAGTTGGTGAAGCAATGAACGCGCGGGGTCTCACTGCATACTACCCTGTTGTAGTGATACCAGGCATCATTTCCACAGTTCGTGGTCCATGTCCATCCGTCTAATCAACACAACTAATGGGAATGTTTAGAGCCTAGAATCTTGGTCGACTTCACCTGAATATCGGACTTTTTTCCGAGAAAGAGTATGGGGTGGATTCAATATGCTCTCTCAGGTAGTATTCAACCGAGAAAAGTGGATGATGGCTATGATGCTTGATCCGGATACCGGCCTCGATATGCCGGGCGCAAAAGTTCGAGCGGCAGAAGGTATCAACGCAGCAAGCAGTTTCATGACAGGATATTGGATCTGGTTTGGTCTGACTTCGTGGGTTGGGAGTGTATGCTCATCTTTCAATTCCTTAGGGCAAAGATCATTGAAAATCTTGCAGTCGTGGGTTACGATACGAACAACCTTTATCTTGCAGCATATGATTGGCGATTGTCGATGTGGAACCTCGAAGAACGAGATGGATATTTTTCCAGGTTGAAGGTCGCGATTGAAGGTCTCAGGTATCTCCATATCTGACGAATGTTGTTGTTGTGTTCTAATGTCTCGATGTAGGAAGCGTCAAGGCAAAAGGGTTGTCTTAGTCGCTCATTCTATGGGTGCTACGGTGTGCAGCAGCTTTAATCGAGTCATCTTTATTAATATAGCAGGATGGCATAGGTCACACTTGTGAGATATCTGATTACACGTCTTGCGAAGAAAGAACATTGACCTTGTTGTGGCAGTATTTGTTCGTGATTTATGGCAAGTCAAAGACCTATTTGACTGAAATTTAGTAATACTAGCTTCAAGTGGGTGGAGTCCCCTGCACACGGCGGTGGTGGCCCTGACTGGGTGGAGGTCAGTCCTGACATGGTTGATCTTCATTCGAAGATTTACATGAACATTAGAACCACATCGAAACCTTCCTAAGTATTGCCGGAGCTTATCTGGTATGTATTATCTTATCAATGTGTCACATCCGACTAAACCAACTTACAGGGTACAGTAAGGATTTTGATTTTCCAAGATCTGTATGTGGAACTATAGTAATCATGGTATCGGTGGTGCGTCCAGGCCAAGGCAATGACTGCTTTTCTTTCGGGTGAGATGAGAGACACCGTGGAAATGAATCCTGCTGGAGCATACGGTCAGTGCCGAGAACGGCTGCTTCCGTTGACATGATCACCTTACATCCGACCTAGTGCTCGAGCGCTTTTTTTCCCGGAGCGAACGCCAGCAACTATTCCGTAGTTGGGCTGGAAGTGCAAGTTTATGGGTCAAGGTTCGATGCTCGTAGAGTACGCTTATCACTGACCTCATTGTTGGTACCCAGGGAGGAGATACAATATGGGGCAATGGAACATGGGCGCCTGACGACGAACATAACGCTTCTCATTCGTATGGCTCACTCGTATCTTTCCGCCAAGAAATGCTTGGTGCAAATAACACAGGTATTGCGGAACATACCAAGAACATGACGGCGGAAATGGTCGGAGATTGGATTCTTGAACACACGCCAAACACCTTCCAGGTCGGGCATTACTTCTTACGGCGTTGCCCTGGATTCATAAACTAAATATCCTGTTTCTCCGACAGAAAATGATATTGACCAACTACTCCTTCGGAATGGAGCGTGATGAAGACGTGCTAGCCAGGAATGACTTTGACTATAAGAAATGGACTAACCCACTTGAGATAAGGTATACGGAGATGTGTTTCTGCATATCACTGAACTTACTGGACATGTTCGAAAGGCTTCCGAACGCCCCAACAATGAAATTCGTTTGTGTTTATGGGCATGGAAAAGAAACAGAGGTATGCGCAATGCTGTGAGTTATTTTCTGTGGTGTTATCCATTTACATACATTCACCTAGCGGTCTTACTGGTGGGTCACGTCAAGGTACTCGCCATGCGCAACCCAGTATGACTATTTTTAATTGGTAGGTATGCTCATGCACAGCAAGTGCCGAACGAATCAACAGTAGATACAAAACTATCGAAGGAAGGATCGGTAGAGCCTGGTGACTCTACTCATCCGCCCTCGGATCGTGTCTCTCGACTCCGTTCCAGTTGGATTGATGCAGAGTATACGAACGAGAACCTGACTCCGAAGGTAGGACAATTTGAGATGGTCATCGGAATGTTCTTACAATAGTTACAGATTCGCAACGGTGTGAAGATGGGGGAGGGTGACGGCACGGTTAGTCTTTTGAGCATGGGGGCAATGTGTGTCGAGGGGTGGAAGCGTCCTCGGTGGAATCCAGGAAGCATCGGTATTACGACAGTGGAGGTGCAGTGATCGTTTCAGGCACGGAATCAACTGAAATAGATGTTGCCTCCACAGCTTCCTCACCGCCCTGTGTCTAGTATTCCGCGTGGTGGGGCCAATACAAGTGACCACGTTGACATTCTTGGATCCACAACGTTAAACGAAATCGTTCTCAAAGTTGCTACTGGTGTGGGCCACGAGATCGAGGAGAGTTTCGTCTCCCACATACAAGAATATGCCAAGCAAATAGACTGGGATTAAGGGATGTCATTACTGTATACGATCTGCGTTAACAGCGTACTCGAATTCATGGGTTCAAAGCTGCTGCTGGCTAGTTCCGAGGAACCTGAGGAACATGTTCGAATACTAAATTGGCAATTCCATCTCTCACTTCGGCTTTCATGTCCCCTTGACGTGCAGTATACGGTATTTGCTTCGTCCAATTTGTTCCTCATCATTTTGTGCCCAGATGTTCCAGAACTCAAGTACTCGTGGGTGGCGGAGTCTGCCAACCCAGTTGAATTACATTTGACCACAGTTATTGCCATACCTTGGCCAGTGATACTAATAGTCATTACCATGAAATCCACAATCCCAACTGTAAGTCCCAGTATTCATCATCGACTCTCGTGCCGTGGTTCACCCGACTGTCTTAAAGCACACAAAAGTGCTTGTTATCGGCGGTGGGCCGGCAGGAAGCTACATCGCGACAGCGCTAGCAAGGGAAGGGATACAGGTTGTATTGCTCGAAGCGGAGCAGTTCCCTAGGTCAGCTTCGTGTGGTTTTTTCGAGTGTGCCTCCCGCGCATTTATACACGATATAGATATCACATTGGCGAGAGTCTGATCCCGTCCGTTCGCCACTATCTCAGGTTCATCGACGCGGAGCAAAAGCTCGTTGGATACGGTTTCAAGAACAAGGTGCGGCAGCACGTCATCGAAGCTACTAATCTCCAAACATACATTACTTTCGCAGCCGGGCGCAGCCATCAAGTTCAATCAATCCAAGCGCGAGGGATGTACGTGACCCACGCTCAAATTTTCGCTGTATGTGGCCAGATGCTCATGCCTTTGTCGCCTCAGACACGGACTTCGTCGCGTTGGGACACAGTAATAGCTCCTGGAATGTGGTGAGTTTACGATCGATCAAACCTTTCTGACCACATTTTCATTGGTGGCGTATAAGACGCGCGCAGATTTCGATAAGTTGCTTCTTGATCATGCCAGGGAGTCTGGGGCGTACGTGTACGAGAGGACCAGGGTGGTGTCGATTCACTTTTTGGATGAATCACGTCCTGTACGCGCTGAGTGGAGGCAGTCTTACCCGATCGACCATTCGGGGACGATTTCCTTCGACTTTCTAGTTGATGCAACAGGACGTGCCGGCATGATGTCTGACCGATATATGAAAAATAGACACTATAATGAATCGCTGAGGAACATTGCACTTTGGGGATACTGGACAGGAGTTGGGACATATGGTGAAGGGACTGCACGAGAAGGTGCTCCATGGTTCGAGGCATTGACAGGCGAGTGCAAATTTGTTCTAATAGAACCCCTGTATTGACCAGATCATAGATGACTCGGGTTGGGCTTGGTTCATCCCGCTTCATGACGGCACAACATCCATTGGTGTTGTCGTCAATCAGCAGTGGTACCGCGAGACATGGGGGGCGCTTCCGGGGACGTCTGCACGATATCAAGCTCTTTTGTTACGCGCCCCAAACCTGAAACACTTGATCGGTTCCGGGAACTTAGTGTCGAAATCATCGTCCGACGGTGTTCACAGCTCTGCAGGCACATTGGTACAATCTACCTCGGATTTCAGTTACTCAGCATCGCAGTACGCAGGGGGTTCATTTCGTATCGTTGGCGATGCAGGAGGTACGTAGAATATCTGTGGCCACCCGTTCCTTACCAAGTGCAAAACAGCATTCATCGACCCGTTATTCTCGTCCGGGGTTCACCTTGCGATGACGTCTGCGCTCTCGGCCGCAGCTTCTATCTGCGCATCCATACGTGGGGATTGTGCAGAACTTTCTGCTGCTGCATGGTACACGAAAAGATTCACACTGAGTTACACGAGGTAGGACATAAGTTAACAGTCTCCGAAGGTAGCTAAAAATGGACATATGACAGATTCCAGATAGTCGTATTGAGCGCTTATAAACAGATTCGAGCGACAAATTTCGATATCCTCAACGACGTCGACGAAGACGGTTACGACAGAATGTTCGCGTCCATCCGTCCAGGTAAGCGCAAGGTAACTTGCAGTATTTTTATTCGATGGTCCTACTTTTTGTTTAGTTATCCAGGGAGTATCCGACATAGGCACGGGGTTATCTGAAGGAGAACTTCAGAATGCCCTAGACTTTTGCAACAAAGCCTTTTCCCCCACCTCTCCAGAGCAACGTGCATGTGCCTTGCGTTGCGGGCTGCCGGATAACCTTTTCGACGTCTCCATTGCACCGATAGACCCCAAGGAAATAGATGATACTTTGCGTAGGTCAAGCACAGACCCACGCTCCTTCAACGGGAATTCGACACAGATCCATGATGCGAAGATGGTGATGGAGCAGGTCAATGCTCGTCGAGTGGTACATCGAGAGTATCTTGTCAATAACCTCGAAACAGAGGAGATTGACGGCTACGTGATAAGGCTGCAAAAAGGCTCCCTTGGCTTATCGAAAATAGGATAAACATCCTGGTTAATGTTAATCACTAGTAATGTGTGGCTTCTGGTTCGGCTCGTAGTAGCTTCAAGTTCCCTTGATAGTTCGTGATACTCAGAACTACCAGTTGGTAATTTTTTACTAGTTTGTAAACGTCGAATCCTTGAATCGTCTTGGTCGTGCCAGCAACCGGCAGCGTAAATATATCTCATTGAGTCAACAACTTATCGGGTCGGATGAATTATGATCGGATTTTGTCGGCTAGCGTTGCAGACAATAAGTTGAATGCCTAAAGCGGCAGGCGATGTTTGTTCTGCTGGCATCATGGTTGAATACTTCTGGATCTTGCCAGTGAACTTGATTGATCTTTGAAAGTTCCCCGACCTCTTGGAGGGACAACTGGCGACTCGTCTTGCAACACAACTTGTTGACAACCCCAAAACTACGTTGTCTAGTAACTCAGAGGAGTCAGGCCGCGGGAAATCCCTCCAGACTACGCAAACTCGTCGAAATGCACCTCATAGGTCCTTTTTTATTCTTACTGTTGATATTTGGTGTCGCATGCGCAACTCCAAGTTCGACCACTGTGAATCGTCATACTGGCAAGGCTACACTCAAGTTCTCTGCTAAAATCAATACCACTGGTTTTAGCAACCTCGCGGAGAAGGACCGAGCACGCGTGCAGGCCCTAAAACATTCCCACATCAGTGAACGCAGTTCTAGCAGTAGGACCCTCAGCGTCACAAATGCTGCGGTGTGCTATACAATCGAGGTCGGCGTTGGTACTCCTCCCACATACCGTATGTTTGCCGTCTATGCTTTTCTCCACCGAGTCTGAAGGATTACAGATACCCTGTTGATTGATACGGGAAGTTCTGACACCTGGATCGGAGCAGGAAGTCAATACATGCCCACCAATTCTAGTGTAGACACTGGAGGCGTCATGGTACGTTATGGTTGTCATAGCCATTCCAGATCTCGAATTTCACGCTTTCGTAGTGGGTGAACTATGGTTCTGGCATGTTTGTCGGAGAGGTGTGGCTTGATACTGTCACTCTATCTCCTGACTTGGTGGTCCACCAACAATCCATCGGTGTTGCTAATTGGACGCATGGATTCGATGGTATTGATGGTATTCTCGGTCTCGGTCCCACTGACCTGACTGTGGGTACCGTTAGCAATGCACTTGATGTTGCGACTGTCACAGACAATCTGTACACTCAGAGAACGATATCTCTGGAAGTACTAGGCGTCTTTCTTGCCCCAGCTTCAAGCTCCGGGTCTGATACCAACGGGGAACTCATGTTTGGTGGATATGACAGCTCAGTGACAACAAGTCCAGTGAACCATATTCCACTTACGACTACGTTCCCTGCGTCGGAATTTTGGGGTATCGACCAGTCGATCTCTTATGGCAACACCACTATACTGTCGTCAACCTCCGGTATCGTTGACACAGGCACTACCCTCATTCTCATTGCCACCAGTATGCGTCTGAGTAATAACTTGAGACTGTCCAAATGCTGACAATTCATTCTTTTGGAACCCTGCAGACGCGTTCCGACAATACCAATCCCTAACGGGTGCAGCCCTAGATTCTGCTACCGGCCTCCTGACCATTTCTGCCTCCCAGTATTCTAACCTGCAGCCATTGTCATTCAGTATCGGAGGTACCTCTTATGATCTCATTCCGAATGCGCAGATCTGGCCTCGCGCGCTAAATTATGTCGTGGGCGGGAATTCCAACACAATATATCTTGTTGTCAATGATATCGGTTTCCCGGACGGCCTTGCTTTTGATTTCGTCAATGGCTACGCCTTTCTGTACGATTCGTTTTCTTGTCCACAAATGTTGCTCATATTCCGCATACACAGTGAACGCTATTACAGCGTCTTTGACACCGGGCGTCAACAGTTTGGAATCGCTGAGACAATTTACACAAACTCCTACACAAATTAGAAACCCCCAAAAATGTAATACAGCCACGGAGTATGACGTGATCCTACAGTATCGCCATTGACTCAGACAGTTAACGGCACCGAACTCGCTGCAAGATGCTATGTATCACCGCCGAGCGCTTGATCTTTCACGCGATTCCGTACGACACGAATGGAGTCTACGTTAGTCCCTTGGGACTACAAATACTCCCGAATATTCAGCGTTGTCGACGTTCAAGTTGGATCGTTGGTCACACGATCTCTCCTGGATCATGTGATTTTAGACTTCTCAGAGCCACCACTAAGCTACACCGATCAGCCCTGTTTCGAGTCCTCGGTATTCTATTGAGGCCCCTTCACCGTGCGTAAAGCGCACTTGTTTTGAGATGAAACATGAAGGTGCGTTCACTAAGTAGTTATTCTCTACCCCCATCTGGATAGCTAGCTACAAATTCATATAGATGGACGGTCCAGCCTATGGATCATGACTTTGGCCAGCAAATACGCTTTTGGCAGAAGAATTTACTCTTACATAAGGGTTCAACCTGTTATCTCGGTTTGTCGCATGGATTTGCTTGAATGGCTCAGATACACCACCGAGGAATGGTATGGTGTCCTCTTTTCTTCTTCAGCTGACCATAGATTCCTTCCCCATGTGTAACGATACACATGCGGATCGCGTCTTCGAACGCCTCCGAGCATGGTGACGAGCATTTGCAACACTTTTGCCACGCATGTGATCCCCAAATCATACGCATGGCACGTTGCACGATATGGGAGGCCCCATTGAATGCGCGCCACATTTCACCATATAGGAAGTGGGATGCATAGTACTTAAATGCTCGAGATGGACCTCGTATGCTTCAGCACTCATGTTCCCTTCTAAAGTTCTCCTGTTGCTGGCTCTCATTGGCTTGACCGCTGTGAATGCCAGCCCCCTCCACCGTAGCACCGGAAAGGCCACGCTCAACTTTGCCACGAGGATCAACGGGACTGGAACGCTTAATATTATCGAGAAGGACCGTGCTCGTGCTCAGGCTTTCAAGAACGTTAACCATCTAGGCAAACGCAGCACTTCTTTCAGTGTCACAAACTCTGTAGTGACATACACTGCTCAAGTTGGAGTTGGCAGTCCCGCAACCGATTGTACGTAGATTACTTGCTGATTGTACCATGGGAGCTTGACGTCGTTACAGACACGCTTCTGATCGATACCGGAAGTTCCAACACTTGGCTCGGAGCTGACAAGTCATATACCAAGACTAGCACAAGCAAAGACACTGGAAACTCCGTTGTAGGCTCCCGGTCCCTTTATATTTTTCGCGTCAAAACTCAGGGGTGATTGTAGTCAGCCTCTTACGGTTCTGGAAGCTTCTCTGGAGAGGAGTATACCGATACCGTAACGCTCGCATCCGGTTTGGTGATTGAGAATCAGTCCATTGGTGTTGCCATATCCACCACCGGTTTCTCTGGTGTAGATGGAATCCTTGGTGTTGGCCCCGTCGACTTGACTTCTGGTACCGTCGATAACGCGAACACAGTTCCTACGGTATCGGACAACCTTCTGTCCCAAGGGACTATATCTGAGGAGGTTCTCGGGGTCTACTACGTCCCGGCTTCCGAGTCCAATAGCGACGGAAGTCTCACGTTCGGCGGCTACGACAACTCAGTCGTTACCAGCTCAGTGAAGTACATTTCCCTTACGACGACCTCCCCTGCTTCAGGATACTGGGGCATCGACCAGTCTATCTCTTATGGCGGTGATACCATCCTGTCGATGACTGCCGGGATCGTCGATACCGGTACTACCCTCATCCTCATTGCTTCAGGTGCGTAATAGGTTGAAATCGCCCGACCACTCCTTGATACGTCGTATGGCCCCTACAGATGCATTCCAGAAATATGAATCCGCGACGGGCGCTAGCTTAGACTCCACTACCGGCCTCCTCACCATCTCCTCCTCTAAATATGCCAGCCTTAAAACACTATCCTTCAACGTCGGAGGCACTTCCTATGACCTCTCTCCCAACGCACAGACCTGGCCCCGTTCACTCAATGCTGCCATAGGTGGTAGCTCTGGTTCGATTTATCTCGTCGTCGGCGACATTGGCAGTTCATCCGGATCTGGGCTCGACTTCATCAATGGGTACTCATTTTTGTACGTGTTTTTTTTGTGTAAATTATCCTGTGGATACTGAGTGTCCGGGTACCTATTGCAGGGAACGCTATTACAGCGTTTTCGATACTACCAACGGTCGCGTAGGCTTCGCCACCACGGCTTATACCGATGCCACCACCAACTAGATTTTTTCGTCATATCATTCATTCCGTTCGTTCGTATATCTCATGATGTTGTTCATCTTTTTCTAGGACACATTCCATAGCGTCTCAGTCGTAATCGGGGTTACATTGTTGAATAACAAAGTAGTAGTTTGTTCGTTCGTTCACTTGGTATTTATATTTTTTGGCTCCTTGCTGCTTGTACAGACATGGCTGGTTGTTAAGGACCCTCCCCCTGTATTCCGAGATGGCAGGAATGCACACCGTGACAATCAGTAAATATACTGTTCCAGGCATATTTTCCAACTGCAAGGGACGAGCACTTTTTTCTGTATGACTCGTGATGGTAACTCACTCTGGTACATTACATCAGGCGCCAAATCTCACACCTCCACAATTAGGGCTCTGAGTGATGGACGTTAACACTGAATATACAGGAGGGGCGACATTGGAATGTCGATTGTATGTAAAAAATGGCACGGTGTTACGCCAGGATTTCAAGAACGTAATCTAGCCCGGTCAAGAACGCCTCTCCGATAGCCACCATCTGGTCCCGTTCAACGTCCACAGCGGGATGGGCATGGGAATGCCTATCTCCATCTCCGCGGGCCCAGTTATCTTCGACCCACGGCACATCGAACGGCAGAAATACGATACCGTATCGAGGTAAAAGCTTACCGAGCGCCATGTTTTGCAAGAAAACTACACACACATCAGCAGGGGAATAATACATGTCAGTAACTACACATTCACCTTGTGCATTGAAGAGTAGGGTCCACGGATCTTCACTCATGGATGAATTTGTGATGTCCGCGTTGATGAGTGCGGAGAGTTGTAGCACAAGCACGTGTTCCGCCAAGGAAGATCGGGGTCCACGGTCACGAAAGACCGTCCGCCGTACCTTTTCCTGAACAGTAGAGCGGACATGTGATCGAAAGAGCATCGTCCTTGCATTGCCTCGGCTGGGTAAACGGAACGAACTACCTGGCCATATCATTCGTTTTTGTCTGTTCGGACGGACTTCCGATCGGATATCTCGCAAAAGTCGAAAAAGATCGGGCAAGAAACGAGACACGGTGAAATGCACAGCCGCATTGAGGACTTCTATCGATTGTGGGGGCGGCTGGTGCGGGTGCTCAAGGTTACTTGATCTATCCAGGTAGTCTGGTAGGTGGCGCAGGAAGGACCAATTTCCGGAGTAGGTCTGAGCGGGTGGACTGAGAGGACCTCTTCCAAAGACGACGACGTTTGCTTTCCTGGCAGCCGCGAGCCAAAATGTCTCGCGGAGTCGGACGCCCGTCATCGAATGTAGGTAGGGTGAGGTGTACTCCCTGGAAGATTCGTTTGGTGAGGAAAAGAGAGTGTCAGAGACGATATAGTTGACCGCTGCAGACGCGGTCTGAATGAGCTCCTGTGCCGTCGGCGGTTTGATATAGCGTGGCAGCGGCATATCGTCTCGGGAATGCTGCCAGTAAGGCAAACAGATGTGATGATGGGTACAGAACTCGTGGTACTGGCAGGAAAACGGCTTCCCCTCTGCGTGTTCCCGCTGTTGAAGGAGGTACACATGAAGGCGGAAAATGTGTTCGCCACCTATCATGGTGACTCGTTTTCCTGCAAGGGATGTGCAGATATCGATTTGATGCTCGGGCAGGTCTGCAATGCGACGACTTTTGGCCAACGTCAAGACGGAAGGCTCTTTGAGTGCCATGTACTGGTGCCGCGAGGATTCATCGTGACGGTTGTCGAGAGATGCCTGCAGTTCGTCCTCGTAGGCTTCGAGAAGCGTTTGCGTTACCTGGTACACAGCGTCGCGCGCAGCTCGGAGCGTATCTTTGGCCAGTAAACGGGAGTGGTCGTCGTGCGGTCGAAGTAGATATAAAGCGAAAAGAAAGAGAACGAGACATGTCACCAAAATCCGACTTCGTGTCATCGTCCAAAGAGAAGTGTTGTGCTTGTCAACAATCATGATGACAACGTTCTCAACGACCGTTCTCGGGAAACGAAGAAAATCGCATCTTCTACTGCGATTATCAGCCAGTCCAGCGCCCTCGGATCCAGAGCCTGCCACGACTCTCACTGCCGAATTCGCAGCGGTTCGCACACCCCTCGAGATCAGCAAGAAATCTCGCTACTCATGTACATATCCCGAGTGCACGAAATCCTACTCAAAACCGTCGAGGTTGGCGGAACATCAACGGTCACATACTGGCGAGGTCAGGACTATATTCATCAATAATTTACCCTCTTTTTCATTCTACTCTATCCAGCGTCCATTTGCATGCAACTCATGCGGAAAGTCTTACCTGCGGGAGAGCCATTTACAAGCACACAACAGGTCTCATTTACCTGAATCTGAAAGGCCATATGTATGTACGGAATCCGCGGAATGCAACAAACGCTTCTGGACGTTTCATCGTCTTGTCGCTCATGAAAACTCTCATAGAGGAAATAAATCTTACGTTGTCAGTGTGATTCATGTTCTATTGTACGAATCTCATGGAATTCGCCTAGTGCCCGGAGGAGGACTGTGATCAAGTGTTTTCTAAGCACCACCAACTGCGTACCCATACTTGTGAAGCACATTCCCCTCCAGGCACGAAGCCCTACATTTGTTCGCACCCAGGATGTACAAATTCGTTCGCAATGAGCCAACATTTGCGAAATCACTTGAAGACACATGACGGTATGGATACACTCATCCAGGTTTACTTGGTCCTGTACTCATCTTTTTGTGTGGTAGAGGAGAGATACACTTGCTCGCATTCCCATTGTCTACCGGGTCCGGATAAAGACATTGTTTACTTTGGCACCTGGACGGCTTTACAAGCGCATATACGGAGTGACCATCCCCCAACATGCATGCACTCAAATTGCAACGGCCGCACATTCGCATCGCAACATAATCTTAGAGCCCACCAGAAATTACATGAACAGCACGAGGCTGAAGCGCGCCTTCACCATACTGATGAGGCAGGTGCAGGTGATGATGTAAACGACAACGAGGGCTCGCAACCTCGCAAACGAAGGCGCGGCGGTGAACTCGGCCGTGATTGGAAATGCGATATCGCGAACTGTGGTAAAGACTTTAAATCTGTAAGTTTTGCTTCAGAGCTGCTTGCTGTCCCACACGGACTGATACCCTTGTGCAGAAAAGCGCACTAACAAAGCATCACACCGTCATCCATCTAGGCCAACGGAACCACGTGTGTCCACACGAACACTGCAACAGCGCTTTCGTGTACAAACACCTTCTCGAGCGTCATCTTGCCAAGCTGCACTCATCAAGAAGTGGTCGTGCTGCGACTTCCTCTGAAGAGGAGACATCCACGAGCGATGCAGACGACGCCATGGATATCGAGGCGATCACTGGCAAAGCCTATGCGGCTCGTTTGCAAAACCCGATGTCTATACGTTGCCCATACCCGCACATTGACGCTCTGGTAGTGTCAGGTGCGACTCTAGATCCATCGTTTAGCAAGACGTGCGAGCATATTCTGACGCGTGCCTACGACCTTCGTCGCCATCTGAGATCGGATCACGGGGTCGATACTGAGAAGGATAAAGTGGATGAGTGGGTGCGAACGCAGAGGAGGTTGCAGAAGCTTGGCTAGATCAGCAGGCTGGCGAAGCTCCGGTCCTGACGAGCTCCGAGCCGCAAGACGCTTCGAAGTACGTAGTAGTCGTGTATATTCTCTCGTACCCGAGAATGCGGAGGCGCCGCCATCGCTTCCATTCCGGAAGATTGCCGGAGGACCCTGAAGAGATCAATCATCCTGTATGTGGCTGTTTGGTGCCATCGATCGCATGTAACCACCCCCACAGCAACAAGGTACTAATAGTCCCCGTCCTTGGATTCCATCTCTCGATACCAAACCACGATGACACAAAGACGCAGCTTCAACGCGCTGAACTCAACCTTTATCGTTGATGCCGAGTACGAGTTCGTCAAAGAGCTCGGTCAGGGTGCCTATGGCTGCGTCGTTGCGGCGCGTCATAGGAGATCAGGCGAAGGGTGCGCGATCAAGAAGATTACCAACATCAACACCAAGGCAAGCTCTTTGACATGTCGTCGTGCGCGTATTTACACGAATGCTTTCGTCTCTGTAGCGTATCTTGACGAAACGGTGCCTTCGCGAGATCAGGTATGTGTCTTGACACACAGTCACTGGCCCGGGGGAGTCTGCAAGCTGATGCTGTTTTGGAGGCTGTTACACCACTTTAGAGGACACAAGAATGTGGGATTTATTTACAATCTCATGTGTGACTGCTGATCTTATGTCGACAGATAACCTGCTTATACGACATGGACATCGTATTCCAACCAAATGGAAACTTTGACGAAGTATATCTCTACGTCAGTGATATATGGTTTTCACATCCCCAGATAATCAATGCCCTCGTTTACTCTAGGAAGAGCTCATGGAAGCAGATCTCCATGCCATCGTGAGCAACGTCGCCCTTCATGTCCTACCTAATCGCCCATACGAGCCGATTAGATTCGCTCAGGACAACCCCTCACGGATGCACACTTCCAATCGTTCCTATACCAGACACTTTGTGGTTTAAAGTATATCCACTCTGCGAACGTGTTGCATCGGGATCTCAAACCTGGAAACCTCCTGGTAAACGCCGACTGCGAGCTTAAGATCTGTGATTTCGGCCTTGCCCGAGGGTACACGCCTGGCGGTGGTACCTCCAAGTCGGCCGGAAACCAGGGCTTTATGACTGAATACGTAGCCACACGATGGTACCGCGCTCCTGAAATCATGCTAAGTTTCGCCAACTACGTGCGTGTTCCACCAGACACAGCTCGTGCACCGCTGATTACGCATCCGCAGACCACTGCAATCGACGTCTGGTCTGTAGGCTGTATCCTCGCTGAGCTCCTGGGCGGAAAGCCTATCTTCAAGGGTAGAGAGTAGGTCTCGGATTGGCACGAGTGAGATTGTGATACTGATTTTCCGCAGTTACGTCGATCAGTTGAACCAGATCTTACATTATTTGGGTACACCGTCGGAGGACACGCTCCGTCGAGTCGGCTCACCTCGAGTCCGTCCAGTTTCACATAATCATAGACGCGGTTTAACCCCCAGCCCTTTATCTAGGCACAGGATTACATCCGGTCGCTGCCCATCAAACCTCGCGTACCATTCGCAACCCTGTACCCGCATGCCAACCCCCTAGCCATCGACCTCCTCTCTCAGATGCTTTGCTTTGATCCTGCCAAGCGGATCAGTTGTGAGCAAGCGCTGAACCATCCATACTTGCAAGTGTGGCATGACCCTGCAGACGAACCCATCTGTGAATCGGTGCATCTCTTCTTCGTTCGGTCCTTGATGCGGCGTCTGATTCACTCTCCTCTGATCCAATGTGGCGCAGAAATTCGACTTTTCCTTTGAGGAAGAAGACTCGATCGAGGGCATGAAAAAGTTGATCGTCGAAGAGGTGAACTCCTTCCGAAAGGAGGTACGCGTGCAGGCAAGGGCGGCAGGACAGATTCGTAGACAGGATAGGTGAGCTGTTTCCTGTGGATTCTTGACCTCGTCTTCACCTGACGTCACGTACGATCGCAAGTCTGCCGATCCCCACTAGGGATGAGATAATCAGTTCCCCCATCCACGAGTACAGTGAAGGGGCGACGTCTGGTTTTACCGTGCCTTCACAACACAGGCCGCCGACGCCCGTCATGGACCATCCGAGCGACGAGCTCGATCGGGAACTCGCGCGGGCACAGGCTGGAAAGCGCTGATCAAGTTTCAAACGTAGCACTGTTAGATGTCGGCTCTCTGGAATATACGGTGAACACGAGGTAGAGAGTTGAAATGGAAGATAGTACCTTGCCGTAGATCATAACACCCAATTTGTGCTTACCATGTCTTGCTTTGCTTTGTTAGTTGTCGTAATTGGTGCCCTAGACGATTGTGAATTGGGTGACCCGGCTAGTAGCATGCGGCAACCTCGATTCTTGGAATGCGAGGTTCGGCATATCTTTGACTTAACTCTCGCCATCATGCCATCGCTCGATTGTCCTACAATTTATAAGGTAGTATAATACAGCTGGAGGCTGCAGGATATCAGATACAGTACATCGACACACGATTCGGATATATAGGGACAACACTAAATTCGCCGTAGTATCAGCCAACGAAAGGATGTTATACAATACTACACCGGTGAGATTACCCATCGTTGTAGAGAGAAACGAAAAGCGAGACTGGCATGCGAAACACGATCGAACGAGAAGAGACAATAGCGAGGCTCGGAAGCAGGTCGCCGTCTGGACGGAGCGTCAGACCATCATTCGCTCGACGTCCGTCAGGGATGCTTTCATGCTCTCGACGATGCAGTTTATCAACGGCTGGTAGTCGCCTTCCCAAGCCTGCTCACGGGAATTCGCGGTATCGAGGAGAGGACACAGGTCAACAAAGCTCCGGACTGCAAACCATTCGAGACTTACGGTGTTCATGCTCTCGTAATACGCACTTCGCCACATGGGCGAGATACACAGGGGTGGGAAGCCGTGGCGCACGAGGGGGATGGACGATAGCAACCTCGCCATGCGTCCATTTCCATCCTAGTTGTGCACGCGATAGGCGATGAGGTAAAAAGACACGGCTCAAGATAAGCAGACGCTCACATCAAAAGGGTGGCAGCGTGTAATTGTAACGTGAATCCATGCAGCGGTCGCAAAGGGATTCCGCCATCGCGCGATGTATTGCTAGAACACACTCATAAGCACATCTAGAAACGAAATCCAAGTCGAGGCATGGTTTACACGTACCCTTCCCATCTTGCAAATGTAATCCAACTGTTGGTCTACCAATTCCGCAGGACAGAACGCAAGATTATATTGTTGACTCCGTATCGCGCCCGAGTGTTGTGTGGCTTGACGCGTAAGGCCTGCGTTGACATAGCGCATTGTCCTGGCGCACCCGCCCATGTCGACGAACTGGACCTTGGAGGTACGCATGAGTTTACTGTGGATCGCCTTGATGGTTTCCGTTGTCAGCAGCTCAACATGATCGGCAAGCGGCAGAACTGATGTGTATGCCTGATACCAGGTTTGATTTTCGATTCATAGGGTTTGGTGAGTAGACATGATTAGGTGTGTTCGTCGGCGATGATATCTAGGCAGGAGTGATAGGGCGCATACCTCATCGATATCGAGTAGCGTGTTCACGAGCACCTCTGGATCCTTCACCTCACTCTCCGGTGCGTACTGGACGAGAGAAGGAATGAACCCGTATCGCATCAATGCATCAATGGACTGTGAAAAGGTCATTCATTCCCAGGGAAAATGGAAGACGGTCTAGTAGCATGCCGACATACATCAGGTACGAGTTCACAATCCTGATCGAAATGAATGGCCTGCAGCCAGTTGTAATTGAGCAACTGCTTTTGATGCGTGGATGTCTGCCAGGCATTGAGAATTTCAGGTGCACATGCGGGAAGCATTGGCCATGAGAACGGGTTGGCGAACGCCCGGGCGTGCTTCCAGTTTTGGAAGAACCGTAAGCTGTCGCGTTTGAGCGCTATGTGGAAGAATGTCGAGGTAGGGAGGGTGACGCAGGAAGACGTGATGGTCAATGTGCAATGTACATCTGGAACGGCTTGGAATTGCTGTGGGTGCTCACCCTGCTTTTCCGCATCTACTTGGGCCTGATTTCGCAGCGTGTCGACGAACTTTGCAAATGATGCGGTCTGCGGACCCACATCGATCGCGCGAAGTACCTGCTCGGAGATCACATGTCACACAATACAACCCACATACAGCACGCTTGACACACCTCTTCATATAGCTCTAGCGCCGTACTGAGTGCCCCTCCGGTGGCGCGCACATCTGCGACTCTGACTTGAAAAAACGGCACCGGGAATTTGGGGAGATAGTAATCCTCCCAGACGAGTGCGAGTTTGCGCAGAAGTCGCTCAAAGTCGGAAAGGTTGGATGTGCCATGAAGGCGGCTGATCATGTCGCAGAGGGCCTGAGCATCTTCCTGTGGCACGACCTCAGGGAGGACCTGCCGCGAGGACATGGCGATGAGGGATCAGAGGTCAAGGCGAAGAGTGGGGATGAGCGGCAAGTTACTTACGACTAGTTCAGGTATCGAGGTGTAGTCCCAGCCCGCGATATGCACGGGGGCGAGTCGGGCGCAGTGGAAGGGGACGCGAAACTCCGGAGTAAGGTCTATCGGCATGGTAAGGGAATGTTTGCGTACGATGTCGTCCGGAGGTAGTGGTCGGGTGCCAACGGGCGTCGGCGATAAGCAAGGGGAGGTGGACCAGCACCACACCTGAATGTCAGAGAGAGATGAAGACTCTTGCCTGGGCGTATCCCAGACCCCAGCTGGGTCGCTGACACAACACAATACGGGAAGTAACGGAATTAGAACACAACACAAAACACCGCGATACTCAGGCCTTGACACAGCCTATAGCTCTAGAATCATAAAACAAGTGGCGACTGGTCACTGGAAGCAGTCAAGTCGTTCGCGTTAAGTATGGAGGACGTACCTTTTTTCCACGCGTGAAACGCCGCACCCCCGCAGGGTGTCCACATGCCCACCCCCATCATTGTGTTCCTAGTCACTGGGGTCCCTGGCGCACAAATGTATCCGATCGATCTCGACATGAAGCTTTGCGCCTAGACTCGGAGCTCAGCGCTTAACGTTTCAACCATGGTTAATATTCGACATCTGAGTCACTGCAGACGTCTTCTGCAAATACCGACTGGTGGTGGCACGGGGCAGACTTGGCTCCATTGCAATCGCCCTTCAACGCAATTTGTGCGCTTGGTTGCACCGTGATTGGGCTGTATCGTAATCCCTTGGCGATCTGAACTCTGCAAAGTGTTGGATTATTGAAGGCGGCGCGGCGGCTGAAGCGCTTAACTCAGGTCCTAAACCTCTTCCGACGGATCCGCTTCTCACTCGCAGTACATACTATTTCCATCATATACAACTCTAGATCCCGTGGACAACGCTGCAATGCCACATACTTGACTATTTTGAATTCGTGCCTCCGTTCTGAGTCGTGGGCTCCGTCCTGGTCGCAGCAGACTCCTTGGCTGCCCGCACAAATGCCCTGACCTTTTCCACATCCTTACCCATCCCGTCTTTCCGCTCAACGCCACCGCTCACGTCCACTGCCCAAGGCCGCACGCGTGCGATCGCCTCGCCGACGTTCGACGGCGTCAGTCCGCCAGCAAGGATAAATGGCATGCGTGCGTGGTAACCGGTATCCGGATCGGCCTTGGTATTGGGGCTAGGCTCGTCTCCTTGGTCACTCTTTTCAGCTTCGTCTTCGGCCTTGGTTACGGTTGCGGTTGCAGTTTGAGCCTCGGTTCGGGTCTGGGCTTCTTGTACGCGTCCGTCTGAACTGCCACGTCCCTTCAAGGGCTTGCCACGATCAAATTCACCCGCATCTGCCAACGCCCGAGCACATGCCCAATCGATCGTTTTCCCAGTTCCCCCGCTGAGCCCGTCGGCACGCTGCGCATCCAGCAATGCAAATGCATGCAACCCTGGACGCATCACGTCTCTCAGACCGTCGTTGTTTCCCAAGCCACCCGCGTGGAAAGCGCGCACAACAGGCACACCCACGAAGCGTGCCCACTCAGCCGGCTCTGCCCCATGTAGCTGAACGAGGTCCAATCCGACGCGCGTGACGGTCTCTTGCACGACGTGCAGCGACGCGTTCTGAAACACGCCCACTAGCAACGGGCGACGATGGGCGAGTGTACGCTCAAGTCGGCAAGCGTGGGTTGCGAACCATGGGGCATTTTGTTCTGCTGGGGTCGCTGCCGCCTTTTCTTTGTTCTCTTCGGTCACTTTCTCCATTGCTTCCTCTTCTTTTTTCTCGGTTGCTTTTTCTTTCTTGCCTTCGGCCTCTTGCTCGGCTTCAGCTTCTTTTTTCTCCTGGATGTCAGCGTTCGTATTCTCGCTTGAAGGCATGCCCTGCGAGGAACGGAAAGTCTGCACAGCACTCGCTATCGAGCATGCAACATCCAGAGAGATGCACCGCTTGCTTGATGGCACAAAGATGAGCCCGAGTAAGTCAGCACCAGCTTCGGCCGCCACTAACGCATCCTCTGCGCTCTTGATCCCACATATCTTGACCAACACCTGGCCGTGCTCTTCCTCCTCTTTTGGCAATGGCCAATCGAGCAAGTGGTGGATGAACACCCGTGGGTCCTCGGCGCGCATCAGTGCTTCGCCGACCAAAACTGCTCCCACGCCTTGCTGGATATATCTCTGCACGTCTTCGGGTCCGGTAATCCCGCTGAGTGCACAGAGAACGACGTCCCCCCGTGCCATGTCGGCCAGTCGGCTCGTCGTACCCATATCTACGTTGAAGTTGTGCAGGTTGCGGTTGTTGACGCCGATGACCTTGGCTCCGAGCTCGAGCGCGACGTGCATCTCGTCCGTAGTGTGTACCTCTACGAGAGGCTCCATCCCAAGCGATAGAGAGTATGCATACAAAGCCCGGAGACGTGCGGGCGGGAGCATGGAGACGATGAGGAGGACGGTATCGGCGCCCCACAGACGGGCCTCTGCGATTTGGTACTCGTCGAGAATAAAGTCTTTGCGGAGGACTGCGGGGCGATTCGGAAGGGAGTCGATAGCCTGGCGAGCGAGTCGCATATCAAGAAGCGTGCCCTTGAACCAGGTGGGCTCGGTGAGGACGGAGATGACGGCGGCACCGGCAAGGGCATAGGTGAGGGCTTGGTGTGCCGCATTGGCATTGGGTGCAATGTCGCCCTTGGACGGGCTTGCACGCTTGATCTCAGCCATAAGGGCGGGGGACCTGGCTTTGAGACGGGGAAGGAGAGGAAGGAGCGGGGGAGCGAGGTGGAGAGCGAGGAGAGCGTCAAGGTCGTTTTGAGAGCTGCCAGGGAGAGACTTGGCATGTTGTACATCCTTGAGACGTTGCTCATATATGCGCTCGAGGATGCTGGGTACTTTGGATTTCAGTTCCGCTGGATCTTCGACTTTGGAAGAGAGCGCGTCATAGGGGAAAGGGGGGAGAGCAGCATCGAGGACGAGTGCATGTGGATTTTCGGCCCAGGTACCGCCTTTGAGGCTGAGGAAGTTGCGAAGAAGGGCGTCGCCGCCTTCGGAGAGGATGCTCTCGGGGTGGTATTGGATGGCTTCAAGGGCGAACTCGCGATGGCGCACGCCCATGATGACACCGCTTTCCTCGGTGATACATGTGACCATCAATTCCTTGGGGAGAGTCTTGAGAGAGGCGCTGAGAGAGTGGTAGCGAGTAGAGAGAATGCCCTGGGGTACGTCTTTGAAGCAACCTCGGCCGTCATGTCGGATGGGGCTGAGCTTGCCGTGTTTGATCTCGCCTGCGTAGCTGTGGTTGGTGAGTGAAAGTAGTGGGAGATAAGTACATGACGGACCCGATCGTGCCGCCGTAAACGTCTACGATGCACTCGAGCCCCATGCAGACACCGAGCACGGGGATCTTGCCGGCAAAATAGCGGATGGCATCGCGAGATATGCCAGAGTCGGTGATGGGGTGTCCCGGGCCAGGGGAGACGATGAGCGACTTGATGTTGAGGTGGGGAAAGGCGGAGACGGGAATGGCGTCGTTGCGGACGACGGTGACGCGAGCACCGATGAGGGAGAGCTGCTGGTAGAGATTCCAAGTGAACGAGTCAAAGTTGTCTATCAACAGACACTCGACGGGCTGCGTGAGTTCGGGTGGAAGAGTCTCCATTGTCGTCGAGGTTCAAAATCACGAGCTGATTTCATATCTTTGTGGCCCAGCCAACATCAACGGCGATGCAATGCTTCTTCTACACTCGCACGAAGGAAACATCCGCATATCAACCCAATCATGAACTTTTCAAGCAAACATCTTGATTCGGATAGTTGCGAGTCTAGAACAATCACGAGGAGGAATAGTCGAGCGACATGAGCAGCGGACTCGGACGTATCAGACTCGGATCGTCTAACCCTCCGTGCCGTCGGGGAGCCGAAACACGACTCGCCTCTGCATGTTCCCCAATCAGAGCGCCTATTTTGTCCTCGATGGTACCACGAGCGTTTCTCGGGCAATGTCTTGGTACGATCAATCTAGGGCTAGTGCAGGAGCACCGACCATGGGCAGCACACGTAGAATCTGCAGGCATGTGTCCCACCTCCCCGTAGGTCATGGGCATAATGTTTCGCAGATCTGACAGTTCACCGCCGACAAGTCGTGCCGAATCGAGATCGCCGCAATCTCATCTCCTCGTCTACTTATCCAATCAGGGCTACCAAATCACCGTGCAGCTATCAAAACCTTTCCTTCAGGCTCGCATATGCCTGAGGATCCTTCATCAGGGAAAGTTTCAGCAACAGTGAACGTTCCCGGCGAATAAAGTTCCTCTCGTCCTACCCCCTTGGAGGGTTGCATCATACCATCAGCGCGTAACCGGAACTCTGGGGAATGAATCACTGGATCTTGATTCTTCCGACCGTCGCAATGTATACTTTCCATCACTCTGTCATCTATGCGGTCGATCGTCGTTGCCGCATAGGGAATATATTTAGCAGTCAATCCTCTGAACTGCGCATCTACATAGCGCGTAACATCTCGGCCTACACTCGTACATATCGGAACAGCGGGTCAGCGTATTTACCCATAATTTCCATGTGAACTAGTAGAGATAACGGAACCCCATTCTGCGTTTCACAGCTTCGTCAAACGTGATGCCCTCCAACTTGGCTGCTTCTTCAATGCGGTCCCGTTCTGGACCTTGCCTCAAATCCAGCTCTGCACGTTCCATCCGTTTGTTCTCCCTCACGAGCAACGTACGCATGACTGCAAATCAAGGTGTCAGTTGTGATACATTAGAGTAACTCCGCCCAAGAACACAATATACACACCGAGGGCAAGCAATGTTGCAGACAAGAACGCACAGGTGCAAATGAGCATCGATTGATGGTATTTGGGACCCCAACTTGCTTTCCAGATGTAGGATCCCGTTCTGCCAGACGCCCGTTTGTGAGATTAGCAGCGTACTCTGGCGGAACGAATACGTGGCCACGTACAGGTTTCCCAGATTTCCGAACCCGTTCACAAGACCGATCGCTACGGATCGTTTCGCAGGTGGCCGATGGACTACGTTAGACACCCATACACATATCAGCGAGGACCCTGACGCATTATATTCGCGCGAAGGTCGTGTAAGAGCCAAAGTTAAGTCATGGGTCAGGTAGTCACGTACCAACAAAACCACACGTCATAAGGAACATCGAGAAATATCTCCCAGCTATTGCCATCGTTGACAGAGAGATAATGTAGCCAAGCACGGCAACCCACCACCCGATACACAGATGAAAGAACCGTTCGCCAGTAATGTCTGCATGACACGTGTTCGTCAGCTTATATTTATTTCATTATCACAGAAGGGACGGGCAAGCTGCTTACCAGCGTGCCGCGCAACGACGAGCGCTGCAATGGCTGCGAAGAGCCATGGTGGGCTGACCGAACGTAGTGAATGAATCAATAGCAAAGAATCATAAAACGTCGCGGTACGTACGCTCCCAACAACAGCGTGACCGTTGTGGAGTAGCCAAGAGTGGCAGTCAACCTAAACGCAGGTACGTGTGATTTGGATCACGAAAAATCCGTTCTGGGTGTACTCACGTTGGCAAGAAAACTGCGAAACTAACTCCCAACACCTGACAACAACTCATGACCATGAAGATCAGAATTTTGGGGTCCTTGAGCGCCAGTTTGATCCCTACAAAGAACCTGGAAATGCGGTTGGTATCTGGAATTCGAGCGATACGAACGACATACGAGGCATTTTCAGGGTCCTTGTCAGCTTCGCCTGCGTCTTCTGCAAGTCGTACCTGTGCTAAATGTCTCTCGTCCGGAGTCAACCATTTAGTATTGTGTGGCTATTGAGGAACAAGAAATCAGGGGCGAAAGCACCATCAGGTACTCGGGACGTACGTAGTCCGGGAGTAACCACCTGAATGTTTCGTCGAGTGAAGCGAAATAACGATCAAGAACATCGAACGTACATGGCCGACAAACCGACGACCATCGTCATAGCACCCTCGATATAGAAAAGCCTGTGTTCGAGGGCAATATCAGATGGGCATATATGCTATATACGGCAGCCAAGTCCTACCATCTCCATGAAGCGATGCCCATCACATGATTCATTTTACCAAGGATAGCCGCAGCCCATAACTTGGCGCAACAAGTGAGTGGTTCCGATCGAGAAATAGAACAAGCGGAAACCTACGCTACCAAATGAATTGGATATAAGCAGCCCAGCATACAAAATAACAGATCGGAAGGACAGTTCCTAGGCGAAAGAAAGCTTGTTACGACCATGACGTGACCAAATCAACTGACACGAACCTTGCGTGTATACCATCGTGATAAAAGATAGATGGAGCCAGGATAAAATGCAGCCTGAAATGGTATCCTCATATTAGTCGAGTGGTTCCGGGCGTATTCCTTTCTTACTTCAGGTAACCCGATGAAGAGACGACAGGCCAGGACACCTCCGAAATTGTGCGTGACACCAGTGAGCGCGCTTGTCAAGCCCCACAGGACGACACAACCACCTATATAAAAAGTCGGTCTAAGAGAGTATATTTAATGACCATCCGATTCGATATAAATGATATAATACAGACCTCGAGACGTAGTTGAGAAGCTAGAAGCATTTGTCAAACAATGCTATCGGAAACCTGGGATACTCACCATATTGGACGGGATCTGGGCGGGACAGTACGATGCGTAAAGGATCGCCACGACTGTATCATACTGAATGTCTATCATCTAGGTTGGTTACTTGACCTTATAAACAAGTGAGAACATACCAGACAGGTGCAAGTCTTCCTGTAAGCCCTTGAGCCGAGCAGCCGTGATTGCGACGCGCTGCAATTTACACGGGTCAACGAAAATCGCATGTAAGTTGTTTGCACCGGAGCGACGTACGTCGATGTAATTCATAAAAAAAATGACAACCATGGTGGGCAATAACCGAGAATCGAGCTTGCGAACCAGTTGCCGTTCCGCAGCTTGTCGCGCATTGAGCTGGATCTCGTGATCGCTCCCCACGGCATCATCTTTCTCGCAGTACTTGGACTCCTCACCGTAGTCGATCGTCATGATGAGGATCAGAGGAAGGATTTAAGGGATCGTCAGTTTGCATTTTCCGGCCTCTTCGCCAGGCTGAATATAAAGGACACGCGGGGAGTTGCGGAAGCGTATCAGTGGTTGCGGTCCATCGGAAATGAACGTCATCATCAAGCTACATAGACGCGTGCTAATTGTTCAGAAAACAACTCAGCTGAAACATGCACCTACATCTTCAAGATTTGAGTACATCGGTCATGTGGCCATTCGCCGTCCAACGGATGTAATATTGCTGTTGATATCGTGCTTGTGATGGATGTCTTGAAAACATGTACTTACGTGCCGGCAGGACCGGCGGACCCGCGGGGAAAAACCCGCACGGAGACATTTGTCTCATGATGATCATGGTCATGGCTCGTTGGCGGGGCAGAGAACGTTCATTGCCTTTTTAGGACGCGCCAAAGCTCTTATCCCCCCTGCCGTTCGAACCTGCATACTCACGTACTCACAGCCCCCGTACAAAGGTATATTACTGTAACTATTACTCTAACGGGATATCCTATCGTAAATTCCTTCAGTATATATATATAAAAGGGCTAGTCTAGCATCTCAGAACTGCGGCATAGCAAGTTATGATCGATTGAATCGAACAGAGGCGGTCGCGAACTTACCCGAATCTGATACGTTCCACTTGCTTTCGTGAGGTAACGCACCCATTTGATACTGTGATAGTTGCCTTTCTCGAATACCTTCAAGAACCGAACAATGAGCCCAGACGCGGTGAACATCAGAACCTGGAAGTCGACGTCGATTGGGGGTCGAGCCCACAGTTGTCGGACAGTCGTCGACGTAAGTTCAGCGGAGGCTGTGAATGTACATTCTTGGCCGCCTTGTATTCGGGGAATCCTGGGCAAAATATCAGCCTCATTGCCGCTCGAGCAATAGAACCTGGCATACTTCCAGATGACGACGTTCTCCGCAGGGACATACTTTGCTTTACCGTTGGCAACTTTGCAGTCCGCGGTCGTTGTGTTCAGCGGAGTTGGTATTCTCAAGACAACTTCCGTAGCGGAGAGCTTGTTGCCAAAGTTTGCTTTGACGGAGACCGTGTAGGAAACCTGCGAAGTACCGATTTCGTTGACAGTCGCAATTACGCGCAGCGGCAGCTTCACATTCGATGTTGCTCTGTACCTACGGACAAGGAGTTGAAATTCAATATCAGACAAGGAAAAGTCACTGCTCGCCTCATGAGTTCAAATTCACCATCAGGGGGAATGAAACTGATGGTTCGATCAGAATCAAATTCATTCAGGCGGACGCATTGGTGGAATCGACAATCGTCTAGCTCCACTCCGTCACTTCCACCGGCGGCACGGTCATTTTTATCAATGACCAATTTGTCGTTGAGGCCGAATTTGCATTCTGGTGTGCCAGTCAAATAGGCCCGCATTTGGATGTGACCGTCGACGTCAGCTCGAAGTATGCTCCCTGAAGTAATAACATGAGCAATGCACCGAGATGCGGATCCTGCAACTGACCTTTGGCACTCATACTTAGGTTAACTGTCTCTACAACGTCGACAAATGCTTCATTCTTTTTATATTTGACGTCGCCACGTCGCCAACTCGTGGCACCTGTCGCTTGCACGGTGATCTTTGCAGACTCTTCCTGTGACGCAAAGTGAACTAAAGAGCAGAGCGTGGACGAAGAAACGCACTGCAACATGTGGAGATGACATGACACTCTCTGTCGTTATATAGCTCTTCAGCGTATCTATTTCGCTATTTTGCGGATAACCAAAGTCATTGATTTCTGAAATAGAGCTCTAAGTTGACGATCAAAAGAGCACTCGGGGTCGTCGCACCGTCGATGAGTTCATAAATCAAAACAAAGTTATTCTTGACAGACTCCTCATCAACTTTCCCAAAGTAAGATTTGGCGATCGTTATGAAGCGGTAGCAATATTCGAATACGAGGGCGGCATTGGCATTGGTTCTGACAAGGCGTTGATGTCGACTTGCGCGTTGAAAACTACGATGCTTACTTTGTGACAGCAACAACGTAGAGGTTGTTGACGCGAACATGGAAGAAGCTGGTGGAACCCAAGGTGATAATAGGTGATCGCACGTCGCTGTTGGATACGACCTGGATTCTGAATACGTCCGCGATTGAACGCCTAAAACAGTGGTTTGCAACAATATTCAGGGGAAGAGCCAAGGAACACACTTGAAATCCGTCCGATATAAACGAGAAATGAGGACCTGAGCGAAGATGCCAAGATCAACAGTTCGGAAGGTCATTCGGAGAAGGCGCAGCGACCAACCTCTCCTTTTTGGTTGAAGATGAAGAACGCCTTACGAACATGTGAGATTTTGAATTAGTTCTGTCTGCCTCTCAAGTTCAAGACTCACCGAAATCATGACTTTAGATTCAGTCAAAGGGACGCTTTATGTGGGAGAGGCGGGTGACACGTGCGCGTATTTAGTGACTGTCACCACCCCCAAACGTGGGGGTAGTTGGTTCAAGTCACTGCATCTTGTCAAGTCACCGCGTACTCGGAAAATGTCAAGGGCAAATTACAGAAAAACGTATCAGTGAATGTAAGCACTGCAAGGTGAGAAATTGCAGCAGATGGTCTAAACACTGAGAGCCACAGATATGACCGCATACCACACATTATACATATACATAGGAACCAGCAATCCGACAGTCTAGCGAGACGCAAATGGCCACATGATTGAATCAGTCGACACTCTCAAACTAACTCATTCCTGAATGATGTGATACGAATCCAGAAACCTCTCAAGAGAACGCCCTGCATTGATGTCTGTGCATGAGGAAAACCTGTTCCTCGAAGGTGCTGCTGCACCGCTGCACAATAATCGTCCTGCCTGGATGGGTGGAGATCGTCTGGAACGATTGAAGTTGGCAAGGGCAAGGATCCTGCAGCGGAAGTTGAACGCTGAAGTTAGACTGGATCTTGGCTAGTGGCAGCGGCTTCAAACACTCTTGCCACACATCCAGCGTGTCACTGATCACTATCACCACCATCATCTCATACGGTATTCAAAATGGGTCGCATGGTTCGATCACAAGATTCACTCCCGTATTTATATAAGTTATCAAATCAGCCGGTCTGAATCGGAAATCGCCGCCATTCCTCTAGTGAGTCTGCTCATTGAATGGATGGTGGCCCAGCGGTGCACTGGTGAATTTGCCGAGCCACATATAGATAACTTCAAGTCTTAGTGGGGTTCACCAGCAACGTGTTGATGCGATGAAAATGCATCCGCTGTCAAAATTCGAGTCCCAAGATTTTCAATGTGGGGTTGTGCGACCCATCTTGCCGTTCGATCTCAGACCAGGTGAGGTGTAACACTTAGACTCAGCCGAGTGACACATTGGTAGTGTTATGTCTCACTTGCATCACCTGTTCTCTTCAGATTGCATGCGGTTGAATGCATGTCGACATTAAACATTCAGTGTTCGGCTCGCTTGTGGCTGCCCTTGACCAACATTGCATCGCCAATCACCGGTCCTACCGATTTCTATACCTTGGTTACTGCCCTGACTCCTCTCATCATATATTGTACCGTGGATTCGGATCATACACTGGCGACATGTATAAAAACCTTCCCTTAATTCATGCGCAGATCGTCATATTCAATCATGCTCGTATTAACGTTTTCTGTCCTGGCAAACGCCATCATGGTAACCCCAACGAAGAGGGCCAGCAACTTCACCTTGCCACCAGGTGCCGTGGTATGGACTTTACTCCAGGCTACGAAGCGTAATTAATAACGAACTCAGCACATCGACCCCCTCGATTACAATGTCGTGGGCTCGGATTATGTTGACTGGCGTACGAACAACTCTTTCTCGAGTTACAACCCCACAGGCACTGCGCCCCCCTTTGTTCAAGTCTTTGATCCCTCCTTCCTCAACATAACGGGTTCGAGTGCAACTATTCGGATTATCGCCGAGAACCCAGGGTTCGCCTTTGCCCACGAAGCGCCAATCTACGTGCCCGACCTCAACGCGATTTTCTTTTGTAGTAAAGCAGGAGGTCCTCTCACGTATACTGGTTGGAGCAACAATAGCGTTGTCTCGATGCTCAACTTGACGGAGATCGATCATGTGGTTGGTAATGCGTCAGATTCACTCAACATACAAGTCCAGACTGTGAGTGAATTCACAATTGGATTCGGGAGAAAATTGATCACACTTGTCTAGTTGAACCTTTCCGACACAGTACAGATGGTCAACGGAGGCACAGGCCCTTATCACGGAGATCTCCTTTTTGTTACCGCTGGGCGCACTGCTCTTCTGCCTCCTTCAATTGTCCTCGTCCAACCCATTCCACCACATAAAACGACTGTTTTGCTAGACAACTTTTTCGGCAGACAATTTAACTCACTTAATGATGTGAAGGTGCTTCCTGGCACTGATCTCATATTTTTCACGGATGACGGGTAAGTTTTCCCCATTTGAAGAGCTGAGCAATTCTAAATCATGTTCAGATATGGCCACCTGAATGGCTTCCGTCCACAACCGATGTTACCTCAGCAGGTCTACAGTTTTGATCCAACGACGGGCCGGGCGCGGGTGGTCGCCGATCAATTCGTGCAGCCAAATGGCATCGCCTTCTCTCACGATGGTGGGACTGCATTCGTGTAAGCAGAGTACGAAATCCCCCACTATGAAGGTTTACAGGCATGTTTTTAGGACTGACACAGGTCTTATCAATTTATCGGGGAATGATCAGACGATGCCCGCAACAATGTAAGTTTCCCTAGGTTCATTTGTTCTCGTTTATCCTTACCCGGGGTACAACAGCTATCAGTATGACATTGATCCTGCGACGCGCATGTTCAAAAACCGTCGAGTTTTTGCCTACAGCGATTCTGGCGTTCCTGATGGTATTCAACTTGATATGAACGGCAACGTGTATTCAGGGTGTGGAGATGGGGTCCAAGTATGGAACCCGGACGGCCATCTGATCGGAAAATTCTTTACCAACACCACGACCCCCCAGCTGATGTTCACAAAGTCTGGCCTCCTTATCTTTTGTGAAGAAACCATCTACTTGGCCGATATCCAGGCTCAAGGGATCGACTTGTCCACAAATTAGTGGGGATGCTGGTGATGTGGCACGGCGTAAGGCCTGGAATCGTCTTGTTCGCTGGGTATGGGCATTGTCGTTGAAGACAGGGAGTTGATGTCGAGAGACTGCGCACGTGCGCAAGTACTTTTCTTTGTGTTTCAGGGATTTAAGGCATGATCTTTCTCTTGGCTCATTTTGGACCCCATTCTAGATCGTGTGTCCGTTCAATCACTGTCAATCAATTCGTGCCATAGTTGCAGCTAGTCGACTCCTGACCCGCCGTGTCATGCCTGAGAGTGACTTCCCGTACGATCGAATTGCTGTCGTGCGGGATCAGGAGGCTCAGGCTCTCAGGTGAAGATGCCTCCACCGTGACATGGTTGACTCAGTTCTCAGAACGACAAGTTGGCACTAAATCTTTCACCTAATTCCTTGAATGCGGAAGCCTGAGACTAATCATCCGAGTTAGAGTCATCGCACGCTATGGCCATCGAGTAACTTGGCCTACTCATTAATCACCACCGCGGCCCGCCCGCCCGCCTTACCTCCGAACGTCAAGGTACTGAGCAAGAGCTACAAGCTGCGAAGAATGAAAAGGAACCTTGTTTGACTCACCGAACATATCCTTCGCAAGTACTCGACGATGCCACGGCAAGGTCGCTCCACGAATGTTTTCTCCAAGGTGTTCGCATATGATTCAAGTCCGTTCCCCTTCAAGCAGATGACACTCGAACCTGTAGGGATTCTCGAATAGGACAGATCCCCATGTGGCTATCCGCCTCCACACGCGCAACTTTTGATCCAGAAGAACCGTTGGAACGTGATCATATATATATTTCCTGTTTAACAGAGAGCTTCCGGCGACCCTCGAGGATGCGCCGTAATAGCGCAGTAATGGATCAAAGCCACATATAACATAACCTCCGAGCCAACATTCTATGATACGGTGCGTGCGACATTGGGCACTGAATCACAAGGCACCTGTGCAGGTCGGCTATTTCTCAGTCTGTGCGAAGCGTATACCGGATCTAAAAGCGCTTCAACGCCGCTAGGGAACAGGCTACTATCAGCATGATACCTACCTAGCTTCAACGTTAATGCCAGAGCCACTTCCACAATCCGTTGCAAGTTTTGGGCTAACCGAAACCATGTAATTCACTGAATCCCACGGGCACGGAGGGACTTCTGCCGGACAACGAGTCGACCAAAGCCTTCAAGAGGAGGAAAATACCGCCAGTTTTAGGCGCAGCACCAAATTCCATGCGTGAATTTAAACGGAATCTGATGGGCGCAAGTAACCACATAGATTGATTTGAAGAAAGAAAGCCAGCAACAGCACAATCAAAATGGCAGTGTGTGGTGTATCCGATTTCACATCAAGGTCGCAGACCGAATGCAAAGAGAAGAGATCCAATGTACAGTGCAGTGTGAAAACTTTCGCATGGATATGACCATTCTGAAAGGAAGACATGTGTTGGAGACCAGAGAACATGCGAGGGGGAGTGGGAGATGGATCCATCGGCGAAGCACAGCTCAAGTCACATCAGCTTTTGATGGGTCTTTTGAGAGTGAACCTGTGTGGATGGTGACCCTGTGAAGGCCAACGAGGACCGGGAGAGATGGAGACCTTCCATAAAGGGAAACATCTGTATTTATATAGCCGAGACGTCGCATGTGTCTGACCGCCTTTGTGGACCGTCGTCCGTTTCGGTTTTCTTTTCCCCTTTCCTACCGTTCTTTTTAATCCGCAGCTGCGTCTGGCACGCAAGGGCATATTTTATTTATAAGTACCTTGACTCATTCATTCCTGCCATGTCCCTCTCCCTCAAGGCCGAACTCGAAACCTGGGCCGCTGCTCTCGAGGCATATGATGAGCAAGACTTTGAAAAGGCTCTCGATTTATTCTCCGTGAGCTGCAGATCCTACGCTCATTTCACTCGCCGCAGCTCGTTCATATGCATGACTCTACCAGCTTATCAGTGACTCCTCAAAGATCCTAACAAACATAGGCCTCATTTACGCAACCATCGGCGAACACGGGGCTGCCGTCGAACATTTCGTCGCTGCAACTAACCTTGATGCTTACCTTGCAATCGCGTGAGTATTCTTGTCGTCCTCCCCTTGGCGATCATTCGGCCCTGAGCACGCGTTCATGCGGCACTCTGTTTATATCTCCATATTTGTGGTCCCGTATCCAGGTACTTTCAATGCGGAGTGTCCAATTTTCTTCTGGAACGATACGACCTGGCTCTTCTTAACTTTCAGGATGCATACCTCTATCTCCGTGGGAACGAAACCATGTCAGTTCTCATCCCTTCTTCCCATCCTGAACTCATCCTCCCCCAGTAACTATGAACAAATTGGGCTCAAGTTCAAACTCTTTTCTGCGGAAATCTTGTTCAACAAAGGCCTCGCGCGACTGCATCTCGGACACGCGGAAGAAGGAATGGCGAACATGCGGGAAGCTAGCAACCAAAAGGTCACAGATGAACATGCTGTCATCGACGAGGCCATTCGAGATCGTGGGGAGGGGTACACTGTATTCAGCATCGTTCGTGACATCCCTTTTCCTTATTTTGTATAGTAACTCAGCGAGGTCACTCAGCCCGTCGGCGTACTATATCGTCCGTCGGAAAATAAGCTCAAGAATTCCAAAAGCAAAGACTATCTCGGAAAGGCTGTGCGTCTCTCTTATTTTATCTCTCCGCTTGTTCGATGTACCCCTGCTACAACAGAAACTGGTCGCAGCGAGCGACTCCAATGATGCCTTTACTGAATTCACAGGCGTCATGAAACTACAACAAGCTTCTGGTGAGAATAACAGAGAGGTCCAAAAGAATCCAGGTAACAAGTATTTCGCACTGGACAGAAGTGTATCAGTGCTTGCACCCAGTGCGTCATTCGCATGTATATCTTCTCCTTGTTCCCTCAGTGCATAAACACAGGTACAAAATCGGACGTGGCGAGCTCTGCTATTCCTGTGCGTTCGAAGACGGCCTTGCAGCCAGCCAGAGGGATTCGCCCGGACACCGCCGCTATTCTGGCCTCCCGACGGGCCCAGTCAGTCTCAAACCTTGCAAATGTACCTTCACCCCCCAGATCGGACCTCTCGAGAAGCAACACTGCGCGGAGCAGGAGCAACACGACGCGTTCTGCAAGGAGCGCCACGACCAGTTCGGGGGGGACGCCCCTGAGGGTTAAGACACCTCAGGGAACTACCGGTTGGATAACGGGAGTTGGTGTGGGTGGCTCGAGGGTGGGTGGAGAGACTGGAGCGGCATCGGCTGCAGCCTCAATGACCTTTCGTCGGCCGAGTCTTCCAAAACGACGAGGTCAGGGAGCCCCTCAGGTTCCGCAACAGTCTTCGCCACAGTCACCTCCTCAATCCCTCCAGCACGCGGACCAGTACGTGAATGCCATGCCAGGCGTGACGCCCTTGGTACTGCCTGCTACGTCGGCGCCAGCACAAGGTAGGTGAAGTTCTCTTCAACGGTCTCCCACTTCGATGCTTCTCGTGAACAAGCAAGTGAACTGAAGTTATTCTTTGATTCCCTGTTCAGAAGGATACCTCGCGCAATTCTATGACACGTATTTGGATGCGTATTCGGACGAACCTGCCTCGTATTCAACGATTTCCCGTTCCCCGACTACTCAGGCACAATCAAGTGTATCCTCATCCCAGAGACAGTCACCCGCATCGTCGTTCTACCAGCAACCACAACCACAAGAGCAGCAGCAACTCCCCGCATGGGTGCATTCTACACCGAGTCCTTCCAGAGCATCGAGCAACACGAGCACAGGTTCTGGATTAACTCGTGCATCGTCGAGGGCTGCGAACGCAAGCATGAACCAGGGCAAGGGTATGAACATGGAAGTGAACTCGGGTCTGAATCAAAACATGAACATGGTCAATGGAGGTATCAGTATTGCGGGAGTGGGGGTAGGAATACCTCGCCGGAAGTTGACACGCCGCCCGATGGCGCGCAGAGTGACGATGTATGACGACGATGAGGGTGACGACGGATTTGTCGCGGGCGAGTACGACGAGATTGAGATGGCAAACATCCGGATCAAGGTATGTTCTTGTGGCACTTTTATATGTATATATAATGACAAATACTTTGTGTAGTTGCACTACCAGGGTGACGTGCGTGGAATGACGATTCCGCCTACTACGTCGCTCGATGAATTTGTCGAACGCGTGACCACCAAGTTCGGGACCTCACTAATGGGATTGGGCATGAAGTTTACAGACGAAGAAGGGACTAAAATTTCCCTTCGAGACGAGGGTGATTTTGAACTCGCTATCGAGACGGCACGGGAGAATGCCAAAGGAAGGTCGGAGGGGAAGATAGAAGTGTGGTGCGTGGATTTGTAGCGTCGATAGAGGGGTAAGGAGGTTGTGCTCTTATCGTGAACATTTATGGTATTGTTATATCGTTTCGCTTTCGTATGTATTAGTTTGGTGTAACACAGCTAGAGTCGTTCGGATAGGTTTGAGTTTCCCATCGTTGACATAGTACAGTCACTCTTTTCGCCCTTCTCGAGTCCAAGTTCGTCCTACGTATTTTGTTCGTAGTCTTCAGCGGGGTGTTCCCAAGCAGAACCATGACTCCGATCATTACTGGCCAACTGTATTTTATTACGATCTAATTATTTTTATTTTATAGATCTACCTCCATACTTATTACCATGATGTTACGGCGATGTAAGGTAAGACTGCCCGCCGCTTTAACCGTTACGCCAAAAGGCAACAATGCTTAGCGTTCAGTACCGCAGGCAGTATATATGCTAGTTACAGGTAACTAGGTAAGTTGCAGGCTTACAGGCGACGTACTATTTGTCAGATTTACGGCTTGAATATGGTCATATATATTGAATCTTACAAAGCCAAATGTATACTCCAGCTCGGACGCGGTTAGCACCAGGATCATTCCAGAAGTGCGTCACATTGACAAAATCCAGGGTTGTGGCTTCCTGCAGGCTGATCAAACAAAACTGTTAGTACAGTCAACTAGTCGACTGTAAATTCAAGGTTCGAATGGGGATTTTGCTTAGCTAATAAAACTCAGGTGAGTCCTTCTGCCTGAAAAGTTCAACCCAACTCCAACTGCATGGCTCATCGGCACTGGCACTCAAACCTTAATCTCAGAGCTTCGGCGCTTTAGCCGATCCAGAGAACATTGACAGCGTGACGTCCAGTGTGTTTGATTGACGATCTGAACTAACCAGATTATCAGTATACTCAGTGGTTGGGTTGACGTTACCTTCAAGTTGTCGAACTTCGGATCGCACCAGCATTGTTTTCACAAGAGTACAAAAGAGTACATAATAGTATTATTTCGTCTTTTCATTTTTCGATTATGCGATATTTTGGGCCGGCGGGTAACGCACACTAATCTCCCTGGGTAACTATGCACCTAGCCTAGCCTAGATTTGGTCTAATAAAGGGCCGCGAACTTGCCAGTGTGCCAATGGGACTGGACTCACTCTCGACTTCTACGTTCATACCAAGCAGTATCTATGCTGTTTCCATTTTCGACCTACCAGCTTTGCTGCACCTACGTGAGTATCGTCAAGCGGTAAGTCGTCAAACGACTGTAAAAGAAGCTCAAGTACTTAGCGGTAATGATTTTGACATGGACAGGTGAATGACGTCACGTTTGTACCCATCTTACGTTGATTCTTGAACATCTGGCAGGGGCATCCCAGACTAGAGTTCATTGAAAGCATGACCGGCGCCACGCATTCTATAATTCTCGTAACGTCAGAAATCCTGGGCGAAGTCTACTATTAAAAGGCCGGAAATTCGCCTCCAAATCATCTTCCCCCTCCCCCTCCACTCCCTCCCCCACGAACTATACATGTTTCCTTCTAACGTGGTCTTGTGTCTCCTGACCATCGCCTTGTCCACCGTGGACGGGAGTCCTGTCCGTCGACAAAACAACAAGGCTACCCTTACTTTAGCGAAGAAGATCAATGAGCGCGGAATTTTGAACATTGTCGAGATGGACCGTGCTCGTGCTCAAGCTATGAAGCTGATCGACCTGTCCGGCATCTTCGGTGACAGTTTCGATATCACTAACAATGCCGTGCACTACACTGCTAACGTCACGGTGGGGGTTCCTCCTACCACATGTAGGTTGATCAGTTGCTACTGTAGAGGCGGGAACTGACTGGTTGCAGACGAGCTTATAATTGATACCGGAAGCGCCAACACATTCGTGGGAACGGGTAAACCATACGTGCAAACTGCTACCAGTAAGGACACTGGGAATACTGTTGTATGTTTTTGATACCTTGATGTGCCGCTGTGTGGCTCAAAGGAAAATTCTAGTCAGTATCTTACGGTTCTGGAAAATGGTCCGGAGAGGAGTGGATCGATACCGTCACGCTCTCGCCTGAGCTGGTCATCGATCGACAATCGATCGGCGTGGCCAGCTCGTCCAGCGGTTTCGATGGTGTTGACGGTATCCTCGGTGTAGGTCCTGTTGGCCTGACTAATGATACGGTCGCGAACACGAAGTTTGTCCCTACGGTGTCAGACAACCTGTACGAGCAGGGTACCATCTGGGAGGAAGTGCTTGGAGTCTATTTCGTCCCTATGTCCGACAGCAACACAGGGAAGCTCACATTCGGCGGCTATGATGACAGTGTTATCACTAGCTCAGTGGACTACGTCCCTCTCACCACCACCTCGCCCGCATCCAATTACTGGGGTATCGACCAGTCTGTCACATATGACGGGCAAACCGTCCTGTCGTCGACCGCAGGTATTGTTGACACTGGCACCACTCTCGTCCTCCTTGCCACTGGTGGGTGACTTGTCGAGAGCTATTAATCAACACCAAGCGCTGATGTCCGATGTCGGAACTCGCAGATGCCTTCGAAAAGTACCAAAGCCTGACCGGTGGTGTCATGGACGAGGCTACCAGCCTGCTTAGCATCACCTCTGATCAATACGCTAACTTGAAGCCGCTGATATTCAACGTCGGGGACAACTCATACAGCCTGTCCCCTGATGGGCAGATCTGGCCGCGTTCGCTTAACACTCTGATTGGAGGAAGCTCGGAGGGGATATACCTCATCGTCAGCGACATAGGAAGCAACTCTGGATCTGGCCTGGACTTCATGAATGGATACACTTTCCTGTACGTGCTCGGTTTTGGTTTTCCCAAGTGTTAGTGTATTGAAACTGACATGCAAATTTTTAGCGAACGCTTCTACTCCGTATATGATACCACCAACGGACGAGTTGGATTTGCCACGACGGAGTACACTGATTCGACCTCCAATTTTGCCACGACACCCAATACTGATTCGACCTCCAACTAATGTCGCTCATTGCTATCATTCAATCGTTTTCCATCTTTCATTCGTTGACTTGACTCCGTATATGATACCACCAACGGACCTCCGACTGATGTCGCTCGTTGCTATCGTTCAAACACTTTCCTTCTGCATCCCATTCATTTACGTATATATCGTAACAACACCCGGAGATTACATAATGAATACTAATTGATTTTGAACACTATTCCACTCACTGAAGTACTACTCATGGCTCATTTCCCGCTTATTGGACGGCTTTCCTTCCGGGAATACCTCGCGCTTCTCGTTGGCATCTCCATCCTCATTTCCGAGACGTTTCTTCGCTTTACGGTTCTACTCCTGCCAAAATCCGTCGTAGCCTGGTTCTACAACCACTCTCAGGTGCTCTTTGACCATTTTGCGAGTGCACGTAACACAACGACGGCAGAGGAGGCCTTTGCTTCCGCCGTGCGCGCCGCCAAAGACTTTGGAGAGTTGTGTGCACTATACGGATATGCGCATGAGGAGCACGTCGTCTTGACCAAGGACGGTTACCTTCTAACGTTACACCGCGTTCCCAATCGCAAGGACGAGGGCGCCGCGAGTTGCCACTCAGAGAAGAACACGAGGAAACCCGTGGTATATCTCCACCATGGATTGCTCATGAACAGCGAGGTATGGGTGTGTCTGACAGATGAAGGTCGTTGTTTGCCTTTCGTGCTTGCGGAGCAAGGTATGTTGGGGTGCACATTGCGGTGCGGTCAGGCTGACACCGTCCCGTACGCTCTTTTCTCGCTGCAGGCTTTGATGTTTGGCTCGGAAATAACCGCGGAAACAAGTACTCGAAGAAATCTATCCATCACAAGCCAAGCTCTTCCAAGTTCTGGGACTATAGTCTTGACGAGTTTGCTTGGCACGACATTCCCGACTCCATTGAATACATCCTCGCTCGCACCGGTGCGGCCAGTCTCGGTTATGTTGGGTTCAGTCAAGGCACCGCACAGGCATTCGCCGCGTTGAGCGTCAACTCACAGTTGAACGAAAAGGTGAACGTTCTGGTTGCACTCGCGCCAGCGATGAGTCCTGCAGGGCTGTCTGCTCCCGTAGTCGATGCGTTGATGAAAGCTTCGTGAGTTGGCTCTCGTGTCTTGTCCCCGTTGGCTGATGACTCCCACTCTAGTCCGACGTCCGTGTACCTTTTCTTTGGACGAAAAGCGATACTTTCCTCGGTTGCAACATGGCAGGCGATCTTCTACCCACCCATCTTCACGTCTATCATCGACACTGCCCTTAAATTCCTCTTTTCCTGGGACAGTCGCAACATTACCACCATCCAAAAGATGGCCGCGTACGCTCACTTGTATTCATACGCGTCCGTCAAGTCGGTTGTACACTGGTTCCAGATCATGCGCGAGTCTTCCTTTCAAATGTTTGACGATGACATCTCACTCTTCGGCGGTCCTGCGAATTCAAGCAAGGCATACCGCCCCACCCGGTTCCCTACCCGGAATATCGAGACTCCGATTCTGTTGCTGTATGGCAACAGGGATAGTCTAGTGGATATCGAGGCGATGGTCAGGGCGTTACCGGAGAGCGGGACGCGAGTCAGGAAGTTGGATGGGTATGAGCATCTGGACATTCTTTGGGGAAAGGACATCGATAAGGATGTGTTTCCGGAGGTCCTAAACGCTCTACGAGTGCACTGCGAGAGCCCCGCCGGGGCAATGCGCGATGGGGTGAAAATATTTGAGATGGAGACGGACCAGACGAGTGATAAGTAGACGGAATCGGACACTGATTGATTATTGTAGTATTTTTATAATGGACACAATATCAACTTATCCGAGTCGGAGTCCCTAGACGGTACCGAGGACATGCCACAGGTTCTCGCCTTTCTCTTGTGGTGCACGGTGGATGATCAATCGATTATTCCTGGCCGGACCTGTGTAGCCCTTTGCGGTACAGGGCTACGAGAGTGTGACAAACGAAAACGGTGGGACTAAATCTGGGGAGAGCGGGTGCGCGGAGGATGAGAAGAGAGGAAGAGGATGCTGGTTGAATGATCTGTCATTCTAGCCAATGGATAGGTGAGTTTAGCATACACGTTGCTGTTCCATTGCACTGGGGATCTACCGTCAATAAAGCATGAGCAGGGTATGTACATGGGATAGCAGTGCAGCCTTTCTCATGTCGGGTACATGATCCGGATCCCCATGGTCTAGTGCTCTGAGCGTTTCTTTTTATGTTCTCTTTTTGATTTCTTGTGAGGTTTTTGCAAGGAATCCCGTGGAACCTCTCCCTCTCCCTCTATTTCTGCGATGTTATCGTCGTCACCACTGAGCCCGCCAGTCGCCCGCTGTTTTCGTTCGCGACGTTTTTTCTCCTTGGAGGTCTTCCGCACCGTTTTGGCATCGTCCTCTTTCGTCTGCTCCTTTGAAGAAGTTGACACACCCTGGTCATCCTCCGCTATACTATCAGTCGACCCTTCTGGCGCTTGTAAAAGCGGTAGAATGGCAGTAGCTCGGCTGCCTATACCTCTCCGAGGCAAATCAACCTCGTCGTCGGGCGGGGAAATGTACGACGATTCATATCTCAGTCCGGTGGTCCCAAGACCGGGGGTAGCAGTTCCCGAAGGCGCAGATAATATCACAGGGGATGAGGATGAGGATGATCGAGCGAGAAGTTTTTCTTTGAAGTAATCGGCGACACTCTTGGTCGATGTTGTCAGTTTGTTGAGCGAGAGCGAGGGTTGGGGGTCGGAGGTGGAGGGCGTTGTGGGTGCGGGGGTCGACGTCGACGAGGACATGGACGAAGAAGGTGCAATTCCAAGAATCTCTGATATCGCCGATGCTGATTTATCTGTGATGCGTTTTGCGGCACGGATGCGTGCGCGATGACTGGTATGAAGGAAGATAAAACGTGATCAGGATGGTTCGTAAAGGGACTACAAAGAGACTCACGCCATCGGACGGGGTTTCGCTACCGATGCAGAAGGGGGCGCCCGTGGTGGTGGAGATTCAGAAGTTGAGTCAAGGGTAGGTGCAACAGTATTGTCAGACTTTGAGCGTTTCATCTTCTTTTTCGTGTTCTCGATGGCATCTGTGTTGTCCCTGTGCTTCCTCTTCTTTGTCGCCACCGATGGCTCGTTCACCAACTGCCCTTCCTGAGCACGCACGAACGCCGTCCCAAGTGCTGTTCCCTGCGCGTCCACTCCGTCTCCTTGTCCGGCCCTCTCGTTTAGCTTCTTCAACAACGCCTCAAATTCCTTATTTTGCTTCCAGGCGATACCGTTGGGGTCTCGTTGGTGCTGTGCACCAATGCCCATCATATCGAGCTTTTGTTCAACCTTGAGATGCGTTTTCATCCCGTCTCCCGAGGACCCAAGACCCTGTGATGCATCCCATCCAAGCTTTGATAGATACGAGAGACCAAATCGAGAGGCGTCTGTAGAAGTGAGAATAAACTAAGTGACGATGGAGAAGACTTACCATCTGCCCAGCTGAGATTGCGAGGGTCGGCAGGGATGCGCTGCTTTTGTTTGCGACCTGCGAGACCCATTGCAGAACGTCGTTGTGTGAATTTTACACATTTGGGTTATCGTTTCTTTCTTACTGTTATACGTCGATGCTCAGGTCCACGTCCTCGACCCCAACAAGACGTGAATGTGTCCTTCTCGCTCTCCTCTTCCTCGCCCTTCTCTCGCTGTCTAGAGCAGGTTATGGTGTTCAGAACTTGGGCACCTCACGCCTGGTTCCAGAAAATGTTGTCCTTCAATCTCCTTCTCAAGACACAAAGGCTCCATCTACAGAGTCAGAACATTGGCGCACGCGTGTAACCTGGACACCCGGCCAAGTACCATTGACAACCGTAGTCTCACACGTCCCTGGTGCGTGCATTCGCTGTTTCCTGACCCGATCTATCTCCGACGCCTGCAATCCAGGTTGGACGATATTTGACAACCTGTTTGTGCTCAATGGCACCGTCTTTATCGTCGTCGAATACCCGGAGTCCATCCCAAATCGCAGGACAATCACCTCAACCGGTGTCGTCATATCCAACGAGGCTGAGGCCGTCGCAGCCCGTCTACCATCCGACCGCGAGCTTCGCGTCGTCACCCCCGACCAAGCCCAAGAACTGTTTGGAACCGATGCAGAACTCATAGACGGAACTACGGTTCGGCTTTTTTGTTAATAATGCACATCGTTCTGACGTCCCCTTAGTGGATCGTCAACGACGCGCCACAATTGTATGTCCAATACAACCCACTTTGACGCGAGAATTCCTACTTTTTTTTTTTTTTCAGCATCACACATTACTACCATTGGTCTGCCGAACTCTTCTTTGGGTTCTGGCGGACTTACTCTTCGTTAGACCCTTCCATTCCTGCCAATGGGTCGTCTTTTCTCCCTGCCTTGCGTCGCATCTGGTTCGTCCACGCGGGCGCAGATCATTGGAGAGACTACGCCGCTATGAACCAATGGGTTCTCCGCAGTTCTTTCCCCTCCGCCGTTGCTGAATACTCCGCAGATTGGCAAGATCGTGCGGAGATGGGGCGACCAATGATCCTCGATCGTGTTATATTTTCAGATCGTGCGGCTGCGATGGAAGGCGAGGGTTACAGACTTACCGGTCGCATTGCATCAGAAGCGTTTACACTTCCGGGAAGTGTGCACTGGTGGAACTTGATTCGCGATGCTGTGACCAAGTTCGGTGGACTGAGCGATGCCTTTGATGCAGCATCGAAACCTGTCATCACGTACATATCGCGTCAAGACTGGGGCCGACGCATGTTAATCCAGAAGGATCACGAGAAGCTCGTCGAGGAGTTAAACAAGTTGCATGATCAGTATGGGGTCGAGGTGAATGTCGTGGCCATGGACAAGCTTTCGCACGCGGAACAACTCCAGCTAGCTGCGCGGACGACGGTGAGTACTGGGCACTCAATCGAAAAAGATTGCATCCGATTAAATTTACTGCTTCGACCGAGATAGATCATGATGGGTGTACACGGTAACGGGCTAACCTCCCTGCTGTGGATGAAACCCACCCCAAAATCCACGGTGATCGAGTTTTTCTACCCCGAGGGGTTTGCACGCGACTACGAGTATACTTCGCGAGCCCTAGGGATGGCACACTACGGTGTCTGGAAGGACAGGTGGGTGCCATCGCTTATGTTCGTCACGTTCGCTCACTTGACGATAACATTCGAATAGGACGTTCACGCATCCCGAATTGCCGCCAACCAAGTATCCAGATGGGTTTCAGGGGAACAGTATACCATTGGACGGTGAGGCCGTTGCGAAGTTGTGTATCGAGAGACTGCAGTTACAACCTGTTTCCGACACATTGGATGGTTAGAGTACATACTAGGGGCTCGTATCATGATATCCGTGAATTTCGATCGTTGCGAGCGCGGAGTGAGGCGTTCAGGAATGACGCGACGCGTCCTGTCACGTGTGTGACAACCGTGTCTGCGCGTTGATTGATGTGTTCGATATGTGCCCCCTTGGACCCAGGCCACGATACCAGCTACCCTTGAATGACCCCATTACACACATTTTGTGAGTTTTCAAGGCTGATGTAGTGTCCCTACTGACCCCAAGCGGTTGCGGCCAGTGCGTGTATTGTACACGGTCAATAGCAATCCGCAATATATTCTAGCCAAGTCTCTATCACCGGTTCCAGCGATTCCGTGTAATGAAACTTCACGGAATGAACCTGCATATGGGCGAGTTCCACTCAAGGCATGCCTTGCCGCTGTATGTGATTCTAGGTGAGCCCTGATTCTAGCCCTCGTCCATCACGACGTTCATCACGCGTCGTGACAGTCCGGAACTCCTCCAGGACCCGACACGGGACTTCTCTCTCTATGTTCTCGATCCCCTGGAAGCACGACCCCTGCCCTCGAGCCTGGCAAACCCATCCCACAACACTAACTCACCTCGTGGTGTAGCGGTTGCCCTTGGACTCATGTCCTGGGCTCTTGAGTCTAATGACTCCACGAACGTCTTGGTCACTGGAACAGTTATCCCGAATGCTTCACCGTCGCTCGAAGTCGTTTTCGCGCTTCGAGAGGTATGTCTTCATTTTTTTCAGGCTGGACTTGCATTGATATCTCATAAACGCTTATTAGACCAAGCGCATGCCAAGACCCATGGTGTACTCATACCATTCATATGGCCCGATTCCCGGGCCCAGCTCGTCTCAACCCCCCAACCATCTTCATCCGGTTGGGGGCATGAGCTGGTTATCTACTCCCTCCTTGCAGCACAACCAACAAGAACAGCGAACTCTGACCCGTTCATCCGAATTTCCGGAGCTCTACATAGGTCCGCCGCGCCGTGCGCGCGGTCGTCCCGAGGGATCTACCTCTTCCAAGTCAAAGATTAAACCGCAAGACAGCGCCCCTGCTCAGCCTGGTAACACAGATTTCTACGAAAACACGGCATTGTTACTAACGGATAAATGATGTAGAGTTGAGTTCGTCAATAGCAGCAAGTAGTTATTCTGAGTCTCGACAAGAGGGGAGGGTCAAGGCCAAGCAAAAGGCCAAGGCCAGACCACAGAAACCTCCACCTACACATTCGCCGTTTATACGTGCGCCGTTGAACCGCCATTCAACGAGGGGAGGTCCCGAAAGTGGGGCAATCGGCACACCTACCATCCACCCGCATAGTCAAAACCAAACCCAACCACATTATTCTCAAGGTCATCCACACGTTCATCCATCACACAATGCGTTAATTGGACTATTGTCCACGATCTTGTCTAGTTCTGGCAACACGACCGCGGATGCTACCCCTGAGCAACAAGCGACTCTTCTGTTAGCGCTACAAAGTTTACTCTCTTCTAACCCTCAGTTATTGCAACTCGCGTCAACAAACGCGGGTCTTTCCGCTGATGATGCGAAACAAGCCACTGAAACAAAGCCAATACATGGTGAAAGCAACGCAGACGATGAACACGACGATGGAGACTCGGATATTGTCATTCTCGACTCTTCGACCGTTGACGCCACCGCGTTTCGTAAACCAGGCGGTAGGGAAATCACCGCAATGTCCAGTAGCCAGGGTACGGATTACTCGCCTTTGCCTGCAAGCACTCCGCCTTCCGGACAAGAAAATACTCCAGGATCATCTCAAGTGTCGACACCTTCTATAGGACCCAACTCGACGCCGACAGCAACGCCTGAAGCGAAGATGCCGACTTCGAAGCAACTCTCACCAGGTCGGACAGAGAGGGACGATATAACCTCCCAGTGTACATTGGATATGCCTGAAACCCCCACTCCGTGTCGAACGCGTAAACGGAAACGGGATGAATATGTCCAGGGTCAGACCCGCTCGTCCCCACCGATGACCTCTCCCTCATCTTCACCGTCTGTGACGCTTACATGTAAATTGGGAAGAGACTTGACCGGGAGACAACGGGTCCAGTCTTCGCCGGCGCGTGGACCAGTGTCGGTGTCGTCCCCATTGGCGCGGTTGCCTTCGATGCTAGGGTCCATGCGCGCTGCGGCAGCCTCGAGTTCCCGCATGCAGATCAATTTTTTGAGCTCTTCGATGCATGGGCACCTACTTCCTTTGGCGACCAAAGACGATGGAAATCAGACGACTACGCCTGATTCCGGTTCCTCGAAGCCGGATCGTCCAGCAACTACAAATATCCTTGCGTCGGATTCAGCCTCTCTGAAACGAAGACGTACTCTTAACGAGGTCATGGCAGAGCAGGAGGCACGAAAGAACGCAAAGATTCGAAAACGGTCATCTTCGGGGCGCAACTCGAGTACGTGTTTGGGTTTCATTCCTTTGCTCTCGCTAGCTGAGTCCTTCCGCTTCCGCATTTTTAGAAGACGTATCCGCCGCCGCGTCACAAGCAACTTCAACACAATTTACCAGGATGTCATCGACCTTGAGGCATGCTCAGTCGTCACCACCTCGTCCCCTTTTTAGGTCGGATTTAGTGGGTCTTCAACTAGGTTTAGTGCCGGGTATGGCTGCCTCCAACCCTACATCGTCCTCTACGACGGCAAAAGAACATGTAACACCATCTGCATCTACTCCGAGCGCAACTTCAACGAAGAATCCGGTCAAAAAGTTTGTCGTGCCTGCCTGGGCCCGTACCGGTACTGCGACGCTTCCCCGGCTGTCCGAGGAAGCATTGGCCCGCCAGCGGGCAGAGCAGGAAGCCAAAAAGGTTCAATTGTCGTTGAAACGGCGGGAAGCCGCTAAAGCAAAACGCAAACGGCTCCATGTTGTGGACCGTCCTTCCAAGGAATCATCTGACGACGACGACGAAACTGTCGTAGATAATGTAAATCGACCGCCGTCGTCGAGTGTTGCGCGGAACATACCCTCTCCACCACCGTCTTCTCTGCCCGTTTTTGCCTCTGACGCAGTCGAACCCATTCCGTCGTCGTCGCCCCAATCGCATAGCCAATTCATGCTCCTAAATGTTCCGAGCACGCCACCGAGAAAGCCTGGTTCTTCCGGATCAGGGTCACATCGTACACCTGGCAAGTCCGGCTCTTGCTCACTATTCACGCCGTCCGGCCAAGACCTGGGATCGTTGTTTACACCAAGTACTCCCAGCGTCGCTCGATCACTCACTCGAGCTACCTTCACACCGCGTTCCCCTACTGTGCTTCACCGTTCCGGCGCGAAGAGATCGCCTCGGAAGACCATGGCGCAGACACCGTGGACACCGAAACACAACAATAACCAGACGCCAAAGAGCTTGCACATGGGTAGAAACTTGCAATTCGTGTCGCCGGGTATGGCCATTCGTACCCCTCAGACACAGACCGGGAGGGAAACGAGGGCATTTTTGTTACCTCCACCTTCACCCTGTGCTTCGCGAACTTCACACCTCCGGGTACATCCCGGACTTCCAGCGGGTTCAACTCCAAATGTTTTGGAGGGCGCTGAAACCATGAAGCGAGGATCCCCATCGGACAAGTGTAATATTGAACAGGACAAGGGCTGTAAGGAAGAAGATATACCCAGTTGCGACCCTGGCAACACGCTCCGCGGAGAGGACACGTCTATTTCTCCAGAACACTGTACTCAGGGAGGGATCAATCGGCTGTGTGATAACGGCGACGCGTCACGAGCGGAAAAGGAATATGCCTGCAGTCCTCTGCCGCCTTCTTCGCCCCTCCCGACTAGTCCACTCTCGAGCCCCGAGAGGCACCACGGCTGCAATTATGACGATGATGACAGTCCGACGATAAACAGCCTCTCTGTGCCTAATTCCGACATTCTTCTGCCCTCCGTGGGCGACTCCGACGGACCTGGAACTGACATGGACTGGCTCTCCGACGACGCACACACAGCCACATGGTTCACCGACCCGGAAACATCATGGCTAACAGACACGGAAAGCGGACCGTACCCTACCGACTCGGACGTCGGTGCCTGGTTCTCCGATTCGGACGCAGTATTCGGGGACATGTCGTCGCTTCCGCCGTCAAGTTCTGCTTCGAACTGGTTTTCGGACGATGCGGACGCGGATACCGATGCTGAACTTGCGGAGGCGATGGGGATTCATCAGAGCGGTGGATTCGATGACGCCGCATTCGAACGGGCGTTTGCGGCGCTCGTGCAGCAGCGTGGCGTCCTCGGGGAGAATGCCACCAGCAAGAGCAAGGGTGATGGTGGCGGTGGTAGCGGCGGTGGCGCGGCGCAGGGCACGGGGGTGGTCGAAGCGAGTGCTGAACTTTGGGAATCCCTGCGGCCGCTTTTTGGAGGGAACGGGCCAAATGATGTGGGTGGCGTTGCAGCTGGGGATGCGAGTGGGGAGAAGGTTGCACAGGAACTGCAAGAGTTCCTGGAGGGCTTGGCCGATACTTGATTAGTATTATTGTCGAAGACGCAAGCTGTTATAAGCAATGAACATCCCATCCACCACAACTGGATGTTATGCAATTGCTATTTTTTAACACATGGGGTGATGATATAACATAGCGAGAAAGCATCAGCACAATAGTAGGATATTACTGATATTCAAGAACATGTGTAGTCGTCCGGCGCACGCGCTGCGTGGTCGGATGCGAGGAAAGATATTATTACATGTCACCCGCCTACCGCTCCCCCAACTTCATCAACCCCTTCATCGCGTTCGCGACCGCGAAACTGGACTTGGCCATGATCTGTCTCGATTCTTTCGTCACCTCCGATAGCGCTTGCACGTCCTGGAGTTTCTTGGCGTGTTCAGACAACTGCTCCAGAATCTCCGCGCCTTGCTGCGCCGAAACGGGAGGCAGGTTGCCGCTGCAGACGGCGACGATACTGTTCACGATCGTGATGATCTGTGTCAAGTTCTCGTTCAGAGTCGGTGCCGGTATCGGAGTGCGTACGCCAGAGAGCACGCTCTGGATGGCATACACGATGGATTCGGTCTGCGCCTCGAGGTAGGGCTTGAAGAAGAAAAAAAAGGGCAGCGTCAGACATCCAACTCTCTCAACGGGCAAAACGCAAACCTACCTTGAGTTCAGACCATGCATCCTCCGGAGGCGCGGAATCGTCGCTGACAATGCCACTTCCGGGAGCAGGGGACTTGTCGAATATCGGAGGAGGTGAGTTTGTGCTGGAACTCGAGGGCTCGGAAGACGACGCTCCTCTTCTGTCCAAAAATCTTGCAGCCAGCGATTCCCCTTCGTGTCTTGAGCTCCCAGCCGACGACTTGCGCTCATGTCCAGACCGCAGGTCCTCGGTGGAACGGAGGGACGACGGAGTGTGTGAAGTTAGCGGGGGAACGGAGAATTCTTCCTGTTCGGCTCGCGTGGCCTTTCGGATGCAGATCATCCGAGAAATCTCTGTGACAGTCGCAGAGACGTGGCTTGCAGCAGCATCCAAAAGACTGACTGGCGACATGCCAGAACTCATGGCGTGCGTTTTGGTTGCGACCACGAGGTTCGAGAGGGTAGCTTCGAGACGTTCACGGAGGGAATGTAGCTGATCAGTGTCAACTTGAGCACGCATAGGTCGTGATTCGTATGCTCGAACGTCTTCGATGATCGCGGAAGTAGAGTTTACGACAGCTTTCATGGGCATGAGGACGCGCGTCGGGGCGTTTGACCGTCCTGCCGCAAGAAGACTATCGATTCCTGATACGAAGACAGTGACGTGTATGTCCACCAGCCCACCGTCCGAAGCCATAGGCATTTGGTCGTCCATCTTGGGAGCTGGTGTGTACAACTGGGACGTGGCTTTGAATAGAAAAGAAGAATATCAGAATCAGCACAAAATGGACGCAGAGGGGCATACATTTGGCGCTTCTTAGTTCAGTCTTTGCCAGCTCGTACTTGCGTTTGTATTCCTTTAACTGGTTGTCAAGGTCGCGAATAAGCGCAAGATCCGCATCCTTAGCGGTCAACAATTCGTCGTTTCGACGACCAAGATCCGCCAACTCGGTCATCAAACCTTCCATGTCCGAACGAAGTTGTTCTATCAATTCACTGTCACCCTACATCAAGGTCAGTCGACGACGACGACACTTTAATAAGGACAAACCTGTGACAGTCCGCCTCCACGTTCATCTTCGAGGTGTTCGAGACGGTTTCGAAGTATCTGTAGCTCTTCGTCGTCGTCTTGTGCCCTCTTTGTTTCCCGTTCTTTCTCTCTGGCTCGCAGATCACGAATCTCATCGAGCTCCTTCTGCAGTGCTTTCATTGCAGATCCATGTTCTTCAGCACGCTACCCGGATAGTCAATACACATTGTAAAGCAACTCAGCTGCGATCCCTCCTCACGTACCTTGCGGAATCCGTCGAGTTCTTCTTCTAGTAGCTTGATTCGCAGGTGGCTTTCCCGCAATTCCTTTTCTCGTTGGTCTGCATTTGCGAGGTCTCGCTCCAGGGTCACGATTCTACCTTGCATGGTCGCAATCTTGAATTCATAATCGCGTCTCAACCGCTCATTGTCCTCTCCCCCCACACTAACTCGTCCGCCTATGCTCCTCATGGCACCAGCCGAACGATCAGATGTCACAGACGCCCGTCCGAGTGAGACCTTGTCAAAATAATCATCGCCACTCCTTGTCCCGCCTCCGTCGTCGTCGTCCAGGGCATCCCCCCCTGCCTTTAGTCGTGCGCCTAATGCGCTCAAGCCACCTAGGGACGGACCCTCGTGCTCAGCCTCCTCATCTATCCCACCGAATGCATCCAGATCTCCGTCTCTGCGTTCGCCAACGGTAATGACGGAACTGTCCCGCACTTCTTCGCGGCCATAAGGTACTTCGATGTCCTCTTCGGTAATCGTACTCTTGTTTGGAATGATCATACCGCTCGTTGCGGTTGCGCTCTGAGCGTTTGTTGTGCCCGTGGAGTCACTATGAATACTGGTCGTCGCGCTTGGTCGACGACCGAAATCTGGAATCGGTCCGCGAGTAATATCCTGTGATGGCTTCTTCCGAGAACCATAAGGGTTGGTGTCGGATCCGTAAGCATCTTCGCTGCGTCTTGGTGGTGGTGCCTCATCGTCGCTCGGTCGGTGCCTTGCGAATCCGTCTTCGGAAGGGCGCTTGCCCAAGTGGCGAGATCCGTATCCATTTTCAAGCCCTCTCTCTTCGGAAATGCGTGCTACTCGAGAACTTGGAGGAAGGGTAGCAGGATCCGAGCGGGGCGAAGTATGGAATTCTGGAGAAGGCATATCGTCATAAGCGGATGCGGGAGAACCGACGGGAGGTATCCCATTTTCGTTCTGTCAGTAGACAAGATTTTGGCAAATGAGCACTGGGATATCGACCCGGAAATCTGTACGGACCTCCTCTTTAAACTCGGGGTAACGTCTCGATAGCTCGAAATAAACATCGGACGATAAATCTTCGAAACGAGGGGTTGGAAGGGTGGCGAGTTTTTGTCGTGCTTGGTTCCGCTTTGGATGGAATTCATCACGGGCAGGGAGACAGGGTACTGGGTTCGAGAATGGATGGGTGTTGCGGGATGACAACATCTACTGATTGGACGCACTTTCGCTCTCTGGAGTGCTCGATTTTCTGCGCATGAGCTCGTCGTATACGTCCGTGGATAACTCCTGGAATTGCTGTTTTGTGAGCCGAGTGAGCTTCTGACGGGCAGTCGAGCGAGAATTTGCGGGTGCTTCGAGAACGGCGTCAGTGTCGAGTGTGTATGATGAACACTGGAGACTCGTACGGACATTTGGCGAGGTAGGCAGCGAGATAATGCTGGAGTTCGTTGTAATGAGTCCGGGCGACAGCCTTGGGATCGAAGGAGGGCATCGCAGGTAGCGAGCCCTCTCTGATGGGGCGATATGATTCAGTGCGGTAGTTTGATATGCCCGAGAATGTTGTTGGCGTCGGCGAGGACGCTCTGGAGGACTGATTTCGTTTCATGGCTGGATGTCCGGGACGAAGACACGAGGATATCAAACACGAACAAACTCAAAATCACGACAAACACGCGCATGTCGTCACTTGCTACGATAGAGTCGACTGTACGGACCGGGTGGTCCGACCCGAACTAGGGCAGTACCGGTTCTCTAAGTTTATCAAGAGCTGCGCGTTCAAATTCCCTCATCCAACCCGCGCAGTCTATCCACATGAGCACAACCGAATTCATTCGTCGACAGAGCGTTGGTATCATAGGTGCCGGCGCAGCTGGATTGATCACAGGTCATGTCCTCTTGCGTGATGGCTTTCAGAACGTGCAGCTCTTGACTCGCGACAAGTCTGTTGGAGGCGTCTGGGCCAAGGATCGTGTCTATCCCGGCGTCGCCATCAACAAGTAAGTACCATCCCCTATACTCGCTTTTCCTGTCGTTCGACTCTTTATCCAGCGTGCATGGCGAGTTTTGGTTCTCCCCTTTACGAATGCCACCCCCTGCCCCCAAGAACAAGATGGGGAATCGCCATTGTGGTGAAGACATGACCGCTTACATGCAAAAATTCGCCGATACCTATCTTGAGGTGAAAATCCGTTTCCAGACCGAGATTCTCGACATCCGTCGTGCGAGTGATGGTTCTGCCTGGGAGGTCCGAATCCTCGATCTCAAGACTGGAAACGAGGACGTTCTGACTTTTGCTCGCATCGTATTATGTACCGGTGTCCGTGCTTTCCATATCTATATTGCCGTGCGAACCAACTTTTCTTGATCGCAGGGATGCAGTCGGCCTTTCATTCCCGAAACCTTGTCGGCAAAGTCTGCGGAACGAATTCACTTCCGTGGCCTAGTTGTCCACTCATCCGAGTTCGCGGCGCACTTTGATCAGATTTTAACCGCAGCTCAGGGGAATCCAGATTACACTGTTGTGGTGGTTGGGGGAGGGAAATCTGCGCAAGAGCGGGTCGAGTTTCACTCCGTTTCCTTGTGTGTCTGACGAGTAGCTATCCAGTCTTTCCTCTAATTTGGCTCGTCATGGTATCAAGGTATTTGTTGTTTTCGAAAAGGCGGATACTGGCCTTGCTTGCCCAGTCGAGCTCCCTGACTTTCTCAGGAAGAGCAGGTATGTTTTCGCGGACCTTGCAGGTCTATTCCGCTCACCACTCTCGCAAGGAGTCTCGGAGTACTTTCGCCACACATCGAGTTGCGAACAAGTTTGGAGTAAGTCAACGTGAGATCGCTGTAAACGTTAACCTCAAGCCCCCATCAACTAGACGCTTCTTACACACCACCAGTCTCGGAAGTCTGATTACACAGGGTTTCTGGAACTTTTTGGAGTGGCGTTCTGTACGTGGTTTGTCATCCCACGTCATTCGTATAATGCTGATAACGCGCAGTTCGTCGTACTCAAGATTCCAAAGGATTCACCCCTGAGGAATTCACACTCGATGTTCTGGGGTATTCGTACCAACGACGAGGGAACTTGGAGATCGGACGGCTTCCATGCCCTCGTTAATCAAGGAAAAATAAAGCTTGTCGCTCCGAACAGAGCCACTGGCTACGCTTTAGATGGAAAGTCCGTCGTGTTGCAGAATGGGGATTTACTTCCGGCGGATGCTGTAATTCTCACCACTGGTCTTTCTTCGTCCTGGAAGGGGATTTTCACCAGTGAGTGATTGATGTCTTTCATGTTACCAGTGCTTATAACTTTCTCAGAGGAAACGATTGATGAGCTCGGTATTGCGAGACGTGCTCCTTCGAACGACATTGATGAATGGAGTCATTACAAGACATTGGCCTCACCGCCCGCAACGCAAGCGCCGCAGGACAACGTCCATCTATCGCGGTCTCATTCCTGCGAAGAATATCAACAAACGAGATTTTGCCATAAACGGTGCCCTGGTAAGGCGCATTGTCGTTAGCCGTGTCTTTCTCATGGATGATGGATACTCGTTCGAGGTGATGGCGCACTGGATATCGTCCTACTTCCTTGGGGACAAGATGCGCTTGCCTTCCACGGTTGACGAAGCACTGGCAGAGACGGAGCGAGACAGTGCCTGGATGAGGAAACGATACCCAGAGATGCTGACGTGGGTGAACGAGAGCTACAGCAGCTCGCTCGCTTTCTGGACGTGTGTGTCGACGATGTCCTCGTGTATTTCTCGATCTGAACTCATACTTGCAGGTGGCCACAAGCTATGGACCAATTGCTGGAAGACATGGGGGTTCAGAGCATGAGGTCGGGTGGAAACTGGCTGACTTGGCCGTTCAAGATCATTTCCCCAGATGAAATCACGACGCTAGGGGAGGAAAGACGGGCTAAACGAGAGGCGGATGCTCAGAAGGCGGAAAGTCGGTCTTGACGACCTCCGTACGTTGCCGAGCGCAAACTTGGGACATGCACCCTGTCGTCAATACTGCTTTTTTTGAATCTATTGATGTTCTATTGGGGTGGATAGTACCATATGGAGGACAATGCTAGACTAGGCAGAACCCCCGACGGCCCCGTCGTTTCCACCGATGGTTTTAGACCCACAGACTCCGACTCAATGGTCACCTTTGTGATCATTAACGTGGGATGATGCCTAGAGGCTGGTGCGCGATGGATGAAACATATGTGTGATCGACCTGCCCGGAGGAAATTGAGTAGTAAGGTCAGAATGAGGGTGCCGCGGCGGCACGAAGGAAAGGGAAGGAAAGTATAGCAAGAATAGAAAGTTGTAGCACGCCGAGTATGATGCCAAGGTATCGAGCGTGAAGCCTGGGAGCGCAATGTGTTGATGGTGTTCTACCACTACTTGAAATGATGGATTCCGTTGCACGACGCGGAGCAGAAATATATCATATGCCATCCTTCCCCCTGAGCCTCCGGCATCATGCCCATGGCCCCAAACAATTGTACTAGCTGTTCGCCATCGACGCTGCTTGGTACTTGCAAGTGGAGGAGACATTGGCATTAAGACATTTGTTAAAAGAGTGCTTGGAGGCTGAACCTCGTTAGCTTGAAGATGCGATATCAGTGTGAGTGCATGATGATCGTCATGTGTAACGATCACCGTTCCGCTGCAAAACTGATGGCATGATCCGGGCCGCGTTGGCATCCGACCAGCCACTGTTCTCGAGGGTACTACACATAAACCCGATTGAGCTCGGAGCCGAGTCGAGCTCAAGATAGTAGAGTACTGCTTCGGTTCGGACGACAATGTACTACAACGAGCTATTATATCATAATAGCAAAGAAATCATGATCGATGAGTCAGTAAGGTTGCCGATGGACTCGGATGGTCGTCAACGATTCGTGTCCGTTGTGACGAAACGAAAAGCGCAGTGCAGCGTGGCGGAAACAGTGATACACCAATACTAGTGTAGTTTACACCGTGTACGAGGGCACGTCGTGCCATGACCCTCTACTAGTATTATCCCTGTGATTATCTGTCGTCAGGTTTCAGAAAACCGTAACTTTATTGATTATAGAGGGGACCGGTTTACCGGGTCATACCCGCGAATGAACGGAGATCGCCGTGAAACCGGTCTGGAAAACTGCGAGACCCATCATCCAGAGAAAACGATCAACGCAGTTCTGGCCCGTAAACGGAGATCGCCGTGAAACGGGGCAGGATTCAGAAAACTCCGAGTATTCACTAACAAAATATTCGTCGTGACACATCGTCACCGATCAATCTTGATATAAATCTCAGGTTCTACCGGGAAGAAAGTTGGCTCCGGCCACCCCTGCTTGATAGGAAGGAAAGTGCAATCAAGATTGTCCCTTTTACATACTAACGGGCAAGCAAGAAAGGCTATCTAACCTACATACTGCTCTATAATGTCCTGTGGTTTCAGTATGGTATGGTACTGTTCTTTCGTACCATCGTAGCACTAGATTATCACGTTCACAACGTCCGTCTCCATTTTTGTCTCCAAGTTCCACCCATCGAGCGTTTGAATCGCCTCATCATGCAACGCTTCGTATGCCTGCAGGATGTCAGACTCCTCGGTCCTCTCCGACCCAACAGAGCAACGGATGCAGATCATCCCGTTGAGATTCGTCCGGGTAAATGTTACGTCTTCTCGCGCGGACAACCGTGTGTAAAACGCGCGGTTCAATGCGTTGAGCTGCGCAAGGTCAAGGGATCGCGTCGTTGAGGTCAAGGTAAATGTAGAAGGGGGTTCGAGTCGGAACACGCTCAAGGAGAAACTCGGCGGGCTGACTAGGCGGAAATACGGGGACTCCTTGATCAGCTCGACAAACATGTCGCTGAAATCGATGGTCTGTTGATACAATATATCACATGGGTCTAAGCTCAGCCAAGACGAGAGCATGAAACTCACGCGGTGAATGTAGCGTTGGAAACCTTGCACTCCATAAGATCTCAGGACGAACCACAGCTTCAATGAACGGAACCGCTTTCCGAGGCCCAATTGCCAGTTCCGATAATCAATTACGGTGCCTGATCATCGGCATGGATTAATAATGTGTGTCGTGATATCCAAGCAGAGCAGACATACCAGCATCGCCGTGTTTCGACCGCAAAAACTCCGGCGTTACATCCAACGCATTGGTTAGATTTCGATGGTCTCGCACCCATAGCGCGGAACAGTCGAAATTAACCAGGCCCCACTACAAATGTAGAATGGCGGTATGAATGATTAACATTGATGGCACGTGAGAAAACATACGTACCTTGTGGAAGTTTGTGCAGAACGAGTCTGCATGTTTGTTGATATCATCGAGGAAGCAGCGTTCCCTATATTCTGGACACGCCAGGGCCACTCCCGCCCATGCAGCATCGATATGTAGCCATAACGAAGGCATGGTAGCAACTAGCTCGCTCTTAAATTAAATCCTTTCTTCGTAACAGGACAACAACTTACCAATGCCACTGATTTCTCCGAGATGGTCAATCGCGCCAGAGGACGTACTGCCAACTGTGGCAACTATAACATAGGTGATCAGTAACAAGACGGGTTTCGTTCGAGAGAGCTCTTACTTATCATGAACGGATGCAATCCGGCCTCAGAATCCTCATCGAGTGCACACTTGAGTGTTGCACCACGCAGGGCATAGTCATCGTCGGCCTTGACCTCCAGCGCGCGTACATTCAAACCCAAGATCAGCCCTGCCTTTTTCCCCAACGAGTGTGTTTGTGTCGTCGTATACAATACCAGTTTCTCAGTAGGTACACCTGGGTACTTGCGCATATAGCGCGATCGTGCCGCCACGGCGACAACGAGGGTCGCATCGGACGCGGTCGTCTATTTGCATGCCAAGTGAGATTATGAAAGGAAGAGAGAAAGAGATGCTGACCTCAATGGTACCACCTCCAACCCCAGAAGTATTGTAGAACGCAGGACTGAGACCAAGCATCTTAGCTGCCCAGTCCATTGTCACCTGCTCGAGCTCTGTGCACGCTGGGCTGACGGACCACTGCCAGTCATCGAGTAGGATACAAAAGCGACGGTGTAAGTACGGTTACCGGACTGCCGAGAATTCCACTCACGTTAAACGCCGGGTTGTGTCCGATGCCAGCTGCGTAGAGTTCTCCTAGGATGGCTTCGAATGAGCAGCCAATGGGGAAAAAGGCAAAGAAGCGAGGGTGCTGCCAGTGCACCAAACCTTTCAATTTATTTCCAGTATATGCGTCAGATCCAGACGAGCAGAAACAAAGATTGGAAATGCATACCTGGAACTACGAGCTTATGGTAGTCTTGCGTGATCATCTCAAAATCCTCGCCCGTCTCGGGTGCCGTTGCTAGTAGACCAGTCATAGTAAGGTTGACCTGCAGACGAACATGGGCGAAAACATACAGGGGAGAGCGCGTTTGAGATACCCTGGCTCTACTTGTGACGCGACAGGCATGTTCCGAATCGAATAATGATAGTCGCATATGTGATCTATGGCCTGGTAACCTGCGCGACGAAACCTGGTGCATACATCCAAGTCAGCAGTTGCGCGAATATCGTTCAACACTCCGACGACCAAAAAAAACTACTGACTGCTCAATATCCATGTTTGGCCGAAGATGAATGGGTAGAGCTGTTGTTTACTAGGCTCGGGTTTTCTTGGCTCTCTAAAGCGTGGAAGTCTGAGGGCGGGGGGATTCGGATTGGAGTGCAAACACCTTGGAGTGCATGGTATATATACTTCACCATAATTGGTGTACATCCACCCAGTCCTTTTTCGTACACAAACTAGATGGGACAAAGCATGACGGATAAACATAACGGAGAAGTCTAACGGGGGACGACAACCTCGGAACGTAGCAAAGGTAGATAGTTCTTTCGTGTCCGAGGCTTTAGGCGTTTCGGGCTGCATTTCTTCCACAGATTTTCCGTTCTATTCGCATGGTATTTACAGTATTGCAGCCTCGTTAGGGGGAAAAGGCACCCGCGTCCGTTGAATGTCGAATTGCCTTGTCGCTTGATGTACAGAGATGGATATGATTAGTGGAGCTTTACACACATTTTTAAACAATTTTCTACTGGCCTCGGAATCATCCACCACAGGCAAAGTAGCAGAGCCTCCAGCGCCTTCTCCCTTCCTGCACCGCATGCTGCGGATTGCTGGTGTGAACCCGATAGGGTAGGCGATAAAATTCTACGTCATGGGTAGGATCCCGACAACGATGAAAGCGGACTAAGCGGTTGATCTCCTTAGACAGAATGGGCAGAAGTCATGTGCGCATGTATTTGATCTTGGCAATAGGGACAGGTATCGCTACTTCTCTCACCAGTACAACGCCCTGACTAGTACGGACGGACAAGGAAGGTGCAACGGGGAACGTGTACGTGCTGCGGGAGGTGTTCACGGAGGTGACTTGAAACGCAACGTTGTTCGCCGGTCCGAGGCAGCCAACGTATGGTGTGGCGGAGGTCCACGTTGTGCAACCCTGCAGCCTGAGCTCGGAGTACTGAGTGGACTCCTTCGTGGCGTGGATAACTTTTTGGTCAGGGATATGATCCGGATTCTGAGCCGCATGCGTTTTGATTTTGAGTCCTGCCAATGAAACGAACGGCGGAGATCAGATTACATAATCGGTTTGGCGGTCTCAGGCTTGCTTATTGTGCCCACTGGCCCGGGAAACCCTGTACTGGAATGAGCAGCGAATGTCGAGACTGTCTAACAATTTTGGTAATGAACAGACTGTCTTTCTTAGATGGATAAATACATCTTGGCTTCGTCACACCGAGAATGTGGGTCGGACGGCCCAGAAGTTGTTCAGTAACTTACGATAGTTCACATCACGGGGCCTCCCACCCCGCTTCTGCAATGGATGTCGTGGTCGTGCACCTCAACACCAAAGAACGAGTGGGGACACCTGTTACGACGAGCCTGTGGTAGTCTTGCGTGATTCTCTGAGACCGAGTCTTCATCATGTGCCAATGGGGTGCTGTCGCTAACTGAGTATTGTAAGGTTGACGCAGAGAAGACTCAGAAGAGTAACCTGGGGCAAAAACCTCCGAGGAAGAGCGTTTCTGATGTATCCAGTCTTTGCTTGGAACGCGACGGGCATGTTCTGAATGAATAGTGACAGTCGCAGTGTCATATCGTCCATAGCGTGGTAACCTGCACAACGAAACCTGTTACATGCGTCTAGCTCAGTGACCGCGGCTATTTGTCCAAAAATCGAGAACAATAAAGTTCACTGAGAGTCATGTTTGATGTGAAGGGGGCCGATAGCAGACTTGGTCTTGCGAGGGAATGAAGCACACCCAAAGGCCGCAGTGAAGCAGAGCAAGATTTAGATACATTCAGGCTTCCGTTCTCCATCATAATGCCTCTGTAGATCCCTAAGTCGTTGCACAAACCTAACAATGAACGTATGGATGGCCCAGGATGGGGGATTTGAAGTGCAAGCTTCAGGTATCCTGCGTTTTCCTGGAACTCTGTTTCTTAGTTTCACCCTCACTGAGGGACCGTCCGCCGTGGTTGCAAATCCTCCTCGTACAACAGATCACCCATGCAGACCCGAGCGCTGAGCATCAAGCTAGATCGATCAGCCCCGGAAGCAAAAAGAATGATGTGACCGGATGTCCTCCATAATAGGTCAATGACTACATGCCACGATCAATCTGCGCACAGTTTCACCAGCGTGGTGGATCGGTGGACGTACCATACTCGGCTCGGAATTGCCACCAGTCTGTTAGAGGTCCACGTTGGGTAGCTATATTATATACCTACCTCAGCCTGTGCACGTCACTCACCAAGAACAAGTTCAATCAATTCCAAGTTCGGAACTCCAAGGTGGCACGGACTATGCTGGATCAGCAGTTACCCATTCCGAGTCCGTAGTACCCCCTTTCGTACATTCTGGCATTTTCGGAGGTTGTTCTACTATTTTTTTTTGGGTTGATCATCGGGCTTGTTCGTTTCATCCGAGATCAACCATGTGATGCTACTGGTAGCGAAAATGACTCCCTCGCGTGTTCGCAAGGGAGCCTGCAATATTTGTCGAATATCACAGTGAGGAGCTGTGGCGTGGCTAAGACTCGGAGCTCACGCGGAGTCGTTGCAGTCGTGCCGCCTCGTGCGGGACTTATTAAGAGCTGTTGTAGACTCTTGCAGAGTTGTTGCAAGCCCGAGAAAGTCGTCAGGGACTCTGAGCGCATGCGCGAGTCTATATAGACAAATAAAGGCTTGCTTTGTTCTACAATTTTATCAGCTGGCTTTCAATGAATAGATACTATCAAAACTTCCATACATTAAGTATATATATAAAACAATGGTCACTTTAAGCTCACAGCACCAGGCACCAGGCAGAGCATTGGGTGGTGACACTTACCAGATAAACGACGAAAATGCTCAGTGATTCTACATCAACATCTGTTGCATAGGCCATCTCCGGATGTCAGTAGAATTAATTTCTTCCGGGGTAGAATCGGACTGGAATGATACTGGTCGCACATAACAGCTGTGTACTACATCACCCAGGTGAGATCCGTGGTCATCGACCGATCATCCGTCTTCTTTGCATCTAAATTTATTCTACAATCATGAATATATATATGTATTCCGGGATGGTCCTTATCAAGTCACCGTCCGAATGACTGCGTTGGGGAGCTTCTCGTTTCCTTCGTCTCTCTCCCAATCCACATCCCAATCCTCGAGTGTGTTGACCGCCACTTCACGCAAAACCTCGAATGCTTGAATGATATCTGCTTCTTCTGTGCGCACCACCCCGGCAGCACAGCGAATACAGATCATCCCATTCAGATCCGTCTGGGTAAACGCGACGTCTTCCCGTGCGGATAAACGTGTGTAGAATGCTCGGTTGAGTGTATTGAGTTGTTCGGGTTCAAGAGACCGTGCCGCCGATGTTGGACCAGAAGGTTCAAGTCGGAATACACTCAGACAGAAACACGGTGGCGTAACAAGGCGGAAGTGGGAGGACTGCTTGACAAGGGAGATAAAAACTTCGCTACATTGTATTGTCTGCGTCCCCACATAGATTTAGGATGAAAGGCCATAGAGGTCCGAGCGTGGAAACAGTGGACTCACTCGGCGGATATGATGCTGAAACCCTTCCACGCCGAAAGACCTCAGGACGAACCAGACCTTGAGGGAACGGAACCGCCTTCCTAGGCCCAAGTGCCAGTTACGATAGTCGACCACAGTACCTGGTGATCAACAGGGAAGGATCGTTGAGTGGCAGGACGTCCGAATGTCGTAAACATGAACTTACCAGCATCGCCGTGTTTCGATCGCAGAAACTCGGGCGTCACATCTAGCGCATCCGTCAGGTTTCTGCGGTCCCGTACCCACAATGTAGAGCAATCGAAGTTCACAAGTCCCCACTATGAAAGTGGTATGACGTTGATGAGGGTTAAAATATTAAACATTGTTCTCCAGAAAGCATGGACAAGTGGAAAAGGCAGAGATAAGAAATAAAATAAAACAACTTGCCTTATGAAAGTTTGTGCAGAACGAGTCTGCGTACTTGTTGATGTCATCAAGAAAACAGATATCCCTGTATTCTGGGCACGCCAGGGCCACCCCCGCCCATGCGGCGTCCACATGCAACCATAGCGATGGTGTAGTGGCAACTAGCTCACTCTCAGATCACACCCTTCTGGACATGATAACAGCTTACCGATCTCGCCTATTTCTCCGAGATGATCAATCGCGCACGAGGATGTAGTACCGACCGTGGCAACTACAACACCGTTCTCATCACAAGTAAAATAATATATTTCGCTTGAGATTACTTACTGATCATGAACGGATGCAAGCCGGCACGAGTGTCTTCTTCTAGCGCACACTTGAGCGTCGTACCACGCAACGCATAATTGTCCTCGGAGGTGACCTCGAGAGCGCGCACGTTCAAACCTAGGATCAACCCTGCCTTTTTCCCCAAAGAATGAGTTTGCGTCGTTGTATACAGTACCAATTTCTCAATAGGTACGTTAGGGTACCGGCGCAGATAACGTGATCGAGCTGCGACGGCGGTGACCACTGCCGAATCGGATGCGGTCGTCTATTTGCGCGCGAGGTGTTATGTGAGATGGTAAATAAGTGAAAAGTAAGAACTTGGATGATTACCTGAATCACCCCCCCTCCGACCCCAGAAGTATTGTAAAATGCAGCGTCCAGACCCAACAATTTAGCTGCCCAATCCATCACGACTGTCTCCAGTTCCGTACATGCTGGACTGACCGACCACTTCCAGTCGTTCCAGTCATAAAATGAAATAAAGACGGTAAGCTACAATGTGAGCAAATTCAGTAAGAATGGGACTCACGTTGAATCCGGGGTTGGTTCCGATACCAGTCGCGTATATTTCCCCGAGGATGGCTTCAAAGCTGTTGGCTACGGGAAAATAGGCAAAGAAGCGAGGATGCTGCCAGTGCACCAAACCTTTTCGTTTGAATTTAAGGTGGGTGATTAAGACGACGAAAAACAGCTGTGTGGATGCGAACCTGGGACAATGAATTTGTGATAATCCTGCGTGATCATCTCAAATGGGTCACCCGTCTGAGGCGCTGTCGCTGGACCAATTAACGTGAGGTCGGCACACGGATGAACATGGTAAACGGAAGCGTACAAGGGAGAGCCCGTCTGAGATATCCAGGCTCTACTTGTGATGCAACAGGCTTATTCTGCAGGGAATAATAGTAGTCACAAATGTCATCTATTGCCTGATAGCCTGCACGGCGGAACCTGTTTGAATGCCTCGTTCAGTCACTGGACCGCACGTGCACTCTCGATCAGCAGAGCTTACTGTTCGATGTCCATGCTTCACAGAAACGCAGCAAACAGAACGGCTCTGTAACCTTGACGGAGTGTACGAGCTAGTAGCGGCCCTTTCAAAGTCTGGGCGCCGTGGATGGGAAGAGTTCAGGGTGAAGTACTTACGTGTCTGAGCCTATACATACGTTACCGACTCGGAACAGCCTGCGAAAATCGTCGGGAAGCTCGGTTATGCACCAAGCGGTGGCAAAATAGCGAGCGGCGGCCTGGGGCGTGGGGCGGGGGATTTAATCCGTGAGTGCATTCAATGATCGTGGCTGGGACGAAACGCGGACATTCTGTTATACGGGGCGTGCTGGTGATTGTGGTCAGGCAATCACGAGGGCCTGATTCAAGGCACAGTGACCTCGGATCCGGAGCGGAGCTGCCACCGGCATGCAAGGGTCTTTGGACAAGCGACACAAGCCTCAGAGAGGCACCGTGACTCGGACCGCCACTTCCTCTCTTCCATCGCTCGTCCGGCTTGCAGCGCTCGTTCCCGCTTGTTTCAGCGTATCCGCCTGCCACGCTCCATTTCCCATTCCGGTTCCTCGGAGCTCACTCCTCTGGGGTCCGGAGCCCGCGGTCCCAATTGCCGGGTGCATGTATCTATCTGCAAGGTTCTCGATTTAGAGTGTACTAAGCAGCATTTATTGCTTATATATATGGAATGGATGCCAGAAACGCAGTGGCATCGACATCATGCTTGTGTCGCAGCCCGCCCGACGGTAGTCAGGGGCTCGTAACCTGGAAACATATCCTTATTTTCAATAGGTGGATCGCCCGGTATCCGGTGACCATGGACTAGTGGGCATACAAGCAGTATCATCAAATTTGGATTACGCCCGGCAAGTCGACTTTCAAGCTATAGAGATCTGCAATCCTAGCTGCACCTAATGGCATTGCTATCTAAGTGAATTGAACCAATTGAGTATATGTATGTATATGTGGTATGCCAAGCATCAGTTGTGAGCATCCAATAATGGCGAACGTCCCGTTATGACGACTTGCACTTCGTTTCCAGAACTTGCTGGCAATGTAGTGGCATAGTACTTACCTGGCGGGAGATCGACTATGGTGCGCACCATTAGTATAAGGATACATGTTTCAAGAGGGTAACATTCCGGTAGTAGCACGTCACTCATAACTATGGGTAACGTTAGTGTATACACAAATTGATGATATGGATCAAATGTAATGCTGGAGACCCGAGAGGTTAAGCAAGCTCTAGACTACTGTCACAAAGTTCGACAAAGAAGTCGAATCCGTGCTTGCTCCAGAATCGAAAGCTTTCATAGCCACATCGTTTGAAGCATGATTGGTGCCCAAGGGATCTCGATGGGTGGACACAGTGGTCACAACTTCGATCTACAAAGGTTCACAAAAAGGTCACGTGGGGGAGAGCTATCACTGCCAAAAAGAAATACCTGTGGGCGACTCCTTGATGTGGTTTCACCACCGCTTCCCTTTCCGA